>VZTO01013931.1:79269-202332 GCA_013400615.1 Syrrhaptes paradoxus
TACAGTGAGGGTGACAGAGCACTGGAACAGGCTGCCCAGAGAGGTGGTGGAGTCTCCTTCTCTGGAGACATTCAAAGCCCGCCTGGATGCGTTCCTGTGCGATCTGATCTAGGTGTTCCTGCTCCGGCAGGGGGATTGGACTAGATGATCTTTCGAGGTCCCTTCCAATCCCTAACATTCTGTGATTCTGTGATTCTGTGAACTCCAAGTCTCGATTAACAACAGCTGAAAGTTTGAATGGGGAAAATAAGAAGATACCTGGGCAATGTAGATTTCTTTTGAAGACTCTCATTTCTTCTCACCAAAGCATTTTCCATCCTCTGGTTGAGTTCAAACCAAATAATTTGCCCTGTGGGGCACAACTTCTTCATGCTGCACTTGTCTTCCAATAGTTGGGTGTCTCTGTTTTGAGCTGCACAGTTCCTAGGTTCGCATAGCTGTGTGAGCCAAGTGCCTTGCACAACTCAAGGAATGGTAATTGGCATCAGCTAGCCCCTGTCCCTGCTCAGGATAAATATCCAGTTCAAAGGCATGTTGTGCAGGAGAAGAAAGCAGAGCTCTTTGCTGCTTCAAAAACTGGTGAAATGCCTGTAAGAATGACCAGGACAAGAAACAGTTCTACAGGCTACTGATTTCTGCTTCTTCAGAAATTAAAGTGCTCATTCACTTGTAGATCCCCCCTTGCAGAGGTGGAAGGTCTTTCTGATGCCTTTCCTTTAAACCTCACCTGTGCTGTGTGGGAGACGCTGGTGCTTGGAGGGGGGTGGGAGGAGGTGACAGGGTGGCCAGTTTTCAAAATGGTAGAGGCACAGTGATAGTCGCCCTTGGCTCTTCCAGCCCACCAGCAGCAGGCTTAGTCACATCAGCAGCACCAAAGCTGAGCAGCTCTTTGGAGAAAAGGGCATTTGCCCTTTCATCTGGAGATTACAGGGATCTTTCACAGATCTCAGTAGTGGGTTTTGAAACGCTCTTTAAAGAGAAATACCTGTCCATGGCACCACCTGCCATTTAAAACATTTAAACTCTTTGCCTTCCAGCTTTCCCTGCAACGCTTTCCCCCAGCCATTTAGCCATGTGTACAAGGACAAAATGGTGCCAAAGTTCATTCCCAAACAAGCAGAGCTGCCCAGCTTTCACATCAGGCTCTATACTGAGAAAACAATTCTCCACAAACATACCAGATAGCTTGTAACCTATTTGGGCCAGCTCCTTCCCCCTGTTGTGCTCAGCAGGGACAGCAGGAAGGCAGAAGGCTGCTTTTAGCATCTGGAGGAAAGAAACGCAGAGATAAAAAGCTCTTTGCCTGGCTGTTTCCACTCCTTCATGACTTTTTTTTTTTTTTGGACAGGGCACACAGAAGATTATAAAGCTGTAACCTCTAATCCGCTCCTGAGCGCTCCTTCTCCATCTCTTCCTTTCTCCTCTCTTTCAGCCAGTCGTAATCCTTTATGTCTCCTCTCTCACAGGTAGGAGTTGGAGTCTAATCTCAGATGACAGGCTGGTAATTAGAGCAAGAGATTATCCTGACCCCATATCAAGAAGATAAAAAGAGAGGAATAATGCAGGGCCATACAAGATCAAGCGTTCAATGTTGGGTGCAGGAACCATCCTCATCTTGGTCTGTCTCTTCCTGGCTCCCCCACCCCCTCTCCTTTCTCCCAGCAGAGGGGGGGAATTCCTGTTTCTTTGTATTCCTGCCCATCTCCCCTTTGCCAAGCAAGGACTACACTTTTCCAGCACTTATTCAGCACAGAAATGGTCACATTTTCCATTTCTATAAACCTTGACTAAGTAGAGACTCAGCTATGGGGCTGTGGCTGGGAAGAGTGGGCGGTGGGGAAAGCACAGGCAGATACAGAGGAAGAAGGACTGCTCAGAGAGGCTGGAGCCACAACACAGTCAGCCATCCTCAGTTGGCCACTGGTTACCCATACCCATGGCCTTTCTAGTCCAGTGAGATGAATTCACAGCAAGGAGAAGCAGGTCTCCATCCCAACCCAGATGACCAGCAGTCACCACCCAGTCCTTGATCTACTCAGGAAGGCATACTGTTCCCATCCCTTGCATGGATCCCAGCACAGATGGGAAGCCCATCCATTTTATCCACCTTTGGCACAGATCTTGTCTCTTGTCCTGTGTCACCGGTATTCAGCAAGGACCAAAAAAGCCATCACACAGCCCTAAAACCACCACAGAAAAGGGGAAGTTGGGAGCACCAAGCTTCCTCAGTGTCCCATCCCCTACATGCACCAGGTGAATGGATGTCACCAGGATCCACTGTAGCTGAGGCTCAGGCATCACCAACCAACAGCCTGCAGGCACCAGGAGGTGTTGGGATAGAGGTGGCAGTGGAGTGATCGAAACCTGCTGGGGAGAGAGTGAAGGAAGGCGTGGTCACAGTTTTTACACTAGCACAGAGCTGAAGAATGGAAGACCTCTCCCTCATGTCCCATTCCACACCAGGCACCCACCCTGCACTACAGAGCTCCACGTACAGTTGTTCACCTCAACATATCTTTTCTCAGCAAAGCCAACAGGTCAAGCCTCCCTCTGACACCTGAATCAGGTGCTGGCCCATGTATTCCAAGCCCATGGCTCACCCTGATCACAGGCAGGGAGCTGGGCACTGCACCAGTTCCCCGCTACATGGACATTATCACTCTCTACAACTACCTGAAAGGAGGTTGTAGTGAGGTGGGTGCTGGCCTCTTCTCTAAAGTAACAAGTGACAGGACAAGAGGAAACAGCCTCAAGTTGTGCCAAGGGAGGTTTAGGCTAGATATTAGAAAAAATTTCTTCACTGAAGGAGTGATCAGGCATTGGAACAGGCTGTCCAGGGAAGTGGTGGAGTCACCATCACTGGAGGTGTTCAAGAAACGTGTAGATGTGGTGCACAGGGACATGGTTTAGTGAGTTAGGTGGTGTGGGTTGATGGTTGGACTTGATGATCCTTGAGGTCTTTTCCAACCTTAATGATTCTATGATTCTGTTGATGCTCTTTTCATCCCCTAGCTGCTTCCCACCCCTGCTATCTCCAGCCAGGAGCTTCCTATCCATGCTCTGCAAATAACAACTTCAGGTGTGTTAACTCAAAGCAGACAAGGTAAATCAAAGAACACTTTCATTTGCAGTCAGCCTGAAGTGAACCTTTTTCTTTTTTCCCTTCAGTTTTCTCAGCAAAACAAAAAATGAAAAAGCAAGCAGAATTTCCTTTCCTGAGTTTAAAAGAACATTTCTGTTCCTGTCCTAGAGGTAAAAGGTTAGCTTGCTCAGTCTCAAAATGTGAAACAAATGGCAATACTTCTGGCTCAGGAATTGTCCAAATAAAATGTTTTGATACTTTTTTTTCCTCCTAGTCATCCAAAAGCATCTGCAAAGTTTGTAAGTGTTCACAAGCAGCTTAATGCTAGTGTGTTCCTCACCTAATAAGCCATGTGAAACTGCAAGGTTTCTGTCCCTCACTGTGGACCTCCTGCATCCCATTTGGCTGCCTCCTTCTCCCAGGCTATTGTCTGAAGGCTCAAACAACAGCAACACCCAGAGCACTCATGCCCCGTACCTTGAGGGATCCTCTTGGGGTGAGAAGGGGCCACTGAGTTCAACAACGTTGAGCTTATTCTCAAAGACACCGTAGCTAAGGGTGACCTGCAAAGTGGGGTGGTGAGAAAGGAGCAGGGAGGATAGGTGAGTTCAGGAGCAAGGAACTTGGTTTGGGCAATAGAAGCTCCCATTCTGATTCTTTCTCTGATGGCTTGGCCTCTGCTTTCCACGTCTCTCCCAGCTTTCTTTCCATGATGGTCCACCATGCTAGCTCTTTGCCTCTCCAAACCCCCTACACCCCTTATTATCTCCCCACGCAAGACAGACATGGTGACATGTCAAAGCCCCTTCCCCAATCAACCATCACATCTATTTGTCCTTGTACCATGTTCCCCCAGGGATGCCCTCTACCCTCCCATCACTCCCCATACATGTGCTCCCCACCACTGACCCCAGGGGCACTGTAGCTGGCATCTGTGCTGTAGGCAACATCTGTTCCTTATTTCAAAGAAGCATTTGTCAGGAAAGCCTCCTCAAAAGAACAGATGATTGAGTCAATCCACATCAGTGCGGTCAATGGAGCAATGTGCCTGTAAGCTCCCCTCCACTTCTCCTTCCTCACACACATCCTTCTTGCTCCATTTCCCCTCCTCACCTGCTGCGTGATCTGAGAAGGGGGGATGAGCTGCAGGTTCTCCAGGTGGGAGTGGAAGAGTGTGTTGGGCAGCAGCTGCCCACCAACTTTGCACTCAATAATGTAACCCACGGTGCAGTCGTCTGGCAGGCGGATGAGCTCTGAGGTGCTCAGGAAGTTCCTGCCACTGGAAGAAAGTATTGCTACATGAGTTAAGAAAAGGGTAGGGGCGCATACAGGCATCCACTTGGATGGAAAATAAACAAAAGGCTCAACTGAACTTGCCTTGTTCCAGAGTAAATCTTGGAACAAGGCAAGAAATCTCTGAGTTTCACCTGCAAAGATTTGGGAATGTGCTTGCTCTTTGATCACTCCCAGCCATACTGTCCCTTACACATACTCAGCTCTTCAGTGAACTGATGCAGAGAGATGGAAGGCTTTGCCAAGTCACTTTTCCACCTGTTAGGTGACCTGCACTGGGTCTCTGAGGGGTCAGACAAGCCAGCACAAGAGAAACAGTGGGACCACATAGCCAGGACCAGGTGGAAGAAGGAACAGGACAGTCTTTTGCATCTTGAATAAGCCATCCATGGCTCCACTGTAATGTAACACCACACGCTTGCCCATCCTTTGATGACAGGCTAAACTTAAT
Organism: Syrrhaptes paradoxus; assembly: GCA_013400615.1. Taxonomy (NCBI): domain Eukaryota; kingdom Metazoa; phylum Chordata; class Aves; order Pterocliformes; family Pteroclidae; genus Syrrhaptes; species Syrrhaptes paradoxus. Next base: position 84,096 of record VZTO01013931.1, read on the forward strand.
TTTCAGGGTCCCGTAACTGGAAACAGCCACAGAGCATGAAGCACTGTCCACTATAACACCCCCCAGCTAGTTCAAATGTATTTAAAGCATTTTAACACAGTAGTGGCAGACTTTATGCCAGGTTAGGTGTTATCTATCCATGCCCCAGATCACAGATCATCTTCCTGTTTGGGTCTAGCATAGAATACATATCACAGGCTTCAGCTAAACCAGCAACACAGTGTGGATCAGATCTATCTTTCTGGGTACACACAGATCTGGTCAAGGCTGGCAGAGACATTGCCTATTAGTGTATGCACATATAGCCTGTGATATAACCTCGGGCATCATGGAAGACATCATCTTGTTGTAGGCCGGGACCTACTGCTGTTCTCCATGCACCAAGCTGAGGAAATGACAGTGGCCACCGTAAGAAGCTGAAGAGGATTTGGGGTGGGGGAATGGGAAATTAGCTAAGGAGGGAGGTACAGGAAGTAGGAAAGAGGCAGATTAAGGAGAGAGGAGATAGGCAGACAGGGAAAGCACTTAGGAAAAGAGTCAGAGGAAGATGAAATGGATGTGAAGAAGTGTGAGGGAATAACCAAGAGCTGAAAGGAGGTGAAGGGAGTATGTCATCCTATGAACATTTGCTGATGTTCCTGCTCTTGCCTCTTCTTAATCAGCCAGCAGACCCACCCACTACGTCCTTCCTCCAGTCCCATGTGCTTGCAGACATGTAGTATGTGGCACTCTGCACCTTTGCAAATATCCTTGCAACCACCACATATACAAATCTGGATCTGACGCTGCCAGGAATTAATGTGCATCCATGTTCCTCATCCCCAAAGGCTCCCATACCCACCAGCTGCACAGCTCACCTGGCCCATGGCACCATCTTGCTTGCCAGCTTGCGGCTGATGCAAAACCCAGCCCCTCCCGTGGCAAACCAGAAGTGCACAGATTTCTGGAGAGAAACAGCAGAGAAAATCAATGTCAGAGACCCAGATGATACCATACTCCCTGAGATGGGAATGCTGAAAACCCAGCTTTGATGCCAGGATAAACACAGCCCTATTGTCACCCCAGAACCCTGACTGCTGCCCAGAAGAAGGACTTGCCAGCAGTACAGCATGGATTTTGACCTCTTCATATTTGGAAAGGCCAAGTTCCCGCTGGCAGCAGCAGGTGGGCTGCTCAAGGCAGCAGTCTCTCCTTGGGGTACATCTATGGCCAATGAGCCAGAGCACTAAAAACAACCCACTGGCCCCACCACCACCACTGCAGGCTGTACCGTCTGGTTGTTTGGCAGTGTTTCAGAGGCTCGGATGGGTCGGTTCAGGCTGGGTTTCCCCAGGTAAACGTCCCACATCGCAGAGTAGGAGGACAAGAGCTTCAGGAGAGCCTGAAGGTTCAGGTAATTGTCATCATCCAAATGGCAAAACCAGCTGCGGGGAGACAGCAACAAAGACATAAGAGGTTTGTGGTAAGGAGGGTGCCTCTTGCTCTCAGGGGGCCCCCCACGGCAGCCCTGCCTCACCTCCGTCCACTGGCCAGGAAGGCATCAAACTCAGCAGCCATCTTGCAGGAAAGGGCCAGGTGGCTATGCTCAGCAGAGCAGTTAGTGAAGACCGCGTGGTCGCCTGCCATGAGAGAGAAGGCTGTAGCTTGGGGCTGGTCTGCTTCATGCAGTCATGGGGAGGATCTCTGGGTGGGAGAGGAAGGGGCTTGTTCACAGCTACCTTCCTCATGGCCCCCCAAACAGGCATCCAAGCCTGTTGTGACAGACCTGTGGGCTCCATCCTTCCCCCTAGCAGGAGACAAAGCCTGGAGAAAGCCAAGCATCTTGGCCAAGACTAGGTCAAGAATTCCACTCTGCCCACCACCAGCCAAGGTGCAGGGGCTGAAGGGCTCTCTTGTAGGCTGCTTGTGCCGTGTGGCTTCCTCCCATGGATGCTTTAAGGCAGACAGCACCCTGCCGCAGGTCAGCTGTCTACCCTGGGATAAGCCAACTAAACCAAATCATCAGCTGGGGGGTTGGTGGGTGCCAAACCCCCTCCCAAGGCCATGACAGTTCAGAGGCAACAGGTCATTACCTATTCTCCTTTTCAGGGCATCATCTTCTTCATCAGTGAAGACATAGGTCTGAGGAAATGAGGAAAGAAGGTTACTCTCAGGGCTGGGGCTGGTGCTGCTCCTGGCCAGCCACAGCTTCCTCCCCGCAGCCAGACTCGTTAGCCATGGTCACTCCATTCCATCCCCTGTGGCCGTGCCCCCCTCCCAGACACCAGATGAACAGAGGGGTGGCCACACTCCCCCTTCCAACATGCACCACCATCAGCACTTGTGTGGCTTCATTTCTGCCCCCTCCACTGTCTTGGGAGGAGGGGGAAGGGGACCCATAACCCCAAATGAGGGGGTGAGGGAGCCCTGGCTTAGGTGTGGTGGTAGAAAAATGAAAGCACCATGGTTGAATGATGCTTGGGTTAAAAGGAAAACATCTGTTTGTGTGTTAAGTGTGCACAACCCCCTGCTGCTTTATGCTGCCTCCTCCTCCTCCACCCCCAGGCTTCTCTAATCCCCCTCGCTGCCATTATGTGGCACATCTCCCCCCTCTTCAGGGCCAGGCGGGGATCAGGGCTGTTGGAGAAAAGCTTTCCTCAGGCAGAAAATGAGCTTTCATGAAATCAAATAGAAGTCGCCAGCCGTAAACAGTCTCTCCACCAGCTGCCCACAGGCTGGTTAAACGCAGCACCTGGGCAGGGACAAAGGGGACAAGGCAGACAGACAACAGCTCCAGGAGCTGTCATTGCTCCCATAGGCTCTTGATGAGAGGAGAGTCTCTATGTCTCCGCACACCCACGCAGCATTTAGGAGACATGCCCCCATCAAGAGGACAGGGCAAGAGAAATATTCTGCATGTGAAAGGAAGGCAATGAAGAACCCTCAGAGAACACCTGGCTCGAGCAGAGAAAACAGGATCGTTTAATGATCTCAAATTCACGTGCTACAGTGACTTGGCCAATTACCCTCCAACAGCTGAGCTGCAGCAATGGGCCATGCACACATAACTACCCTACTACAGTGGTTAAGTCTCTTAGTTAAAACCACTTCAAGGTGATCATGGGTCAAGAAACAATTAGCTAAGTCTCAGGTACAAGAGTCACTCTGGGTCAGGGGACCGCATCACAACTTCAGGCAAGGCAGGGATTGTCAGCGGCACGGGATTTCCCTTGCCAGCATGTCAGAGCCAGAAATTTCCACTATGACAAATACTTCATCTTAAGAAAAAAAAATCTGAAACCGTGGAAACTTTCTGACATCTTCAAAAACAACAGATACATTGTTGCTGGAAATGATTTGCTTACACATATAAAACTGACTAGAAATCATATGTCTAATTAACATCATATCTGATTGACTTAAAACAGGAATCTGCATCTTTTCCCAGATTTTCTACTTCTGAAAATATTCTGATATTCCCACTTTTCTCTTGATGTAAGGTGGGAAATGTTTTTTTGCCGACACCCAACATGTTTCTGCTGGGAACCCAAGGATGAAGGAACATTGTCACCATGGCAAACACCAGACTGTTCAAAATAACCAGAAACAGGAGGGTAGGAGGGTGACAACTAGGAAAACCTGATTTCTCTCACTATCCCAAACTCTGATCTCCATGGCACACCTGGCTACAGTACTCCAGGGCCCTGCCTCTGTCCTGAAGATCAGAACAGCACAAGCAGCTGCCTGCATCCTCATCTCTCCATCCCTCACACTCCTGAGAGTGGACAACCTGAAACAGAGGCTGCTGCCAGCATCTGAGTGACCACCGCCATGTGTCCCTCAGCAAAGCCACACACGATGGCTGGGATGGGAGAGAGCCTGGAAGAGATTCAAAAGGTCCCTCTGGCTGCACCAGACCTACATTGCCTGCTGGGGATGTGCGTGCAAAGGAACACCTGGTGTCATTTGTGTCCCTGCAGGCAAATGGGGTAGACAGAAGCAGCCTCCCCATATCCACCATCTTTTTCTCCACTAGACCATCTTTGGGGCCATGCAGGATCTCCCATCATGGTGCCTCAGTGCACTGAGACTGGGCCAGAATGGCTGTCAATGCTATTGCAGGGCAGCCGATCCAGGCCTGAGGAGGGATGCAGCGCAGAAAGCATCCCTTCATTCTGGAGTGGAGAAGATGGCTAGGTGGGAAAGGATGTCCACTGGACAGCAGTGCAAGCAGTGATATGGAACCACTGGTGTCAAATGGCTTTGCCTGATGGCTCTCCATGAACATAAGAGGCCATGCAATGGATAAACACTAGACTTTGAGACCTTCTCACCCCAATTTGGGAAAGTAGCCTGGCAGCAAAAAACAAGAAAAAGGGAATAAAGATGTGGAATATGACAATCCAGGGCCACGTTCATCTCCCAGGATCCCAGGGTACCCGTTCTCCGGGAAGAAACCCCCTCCAAAATGCAAACACCTCAGTGGGGTTATTGTTGTGTCCTGCCTGGAGAACAGATTCAAAGTCTACGGTGTGTTCACAACACTGAAAATATGTCAGTCAGTTCAGGATAATCATTCAAAGGTTGCATTTCAATCAGTTGTATGTCTGGGTTTGTGAAAGGAGGGGAGGTGCTAGAATTAGTTTACATTACCAAACAAAATGCCATTTCAAACCAGAAACGTAGACTTATCTCTGTCAAAACTACCGGGGCCAAGAACACAAGACACTCCAAGATGCTGTCCAGCCTAAACAGTCATCAAAATGGGCACTCCTGTTTGGATAAAACCTTTTCTGAGGAAAAGGCCTTTCACTGAAATGACTTCCACATCAAGCTCCTGTGGAAAGTTTGTCGTGGATCAGCTCTCAAGAGGCAGAGCATCATCCAGCTGAAGAGTGCCCACCCTGCACTTCCCCTTCCCTGCCTCCCACCAGCTGCATATCTTCTCCTCTGTTTAAACAGTGTAGTTTCAGGGAAAATGTCTCTCTCTCTTAATGTCTACCTCAACAGAGTCCAACATAGAGGACTTTTAATTTGGCTCCCGTACAGTGTGTTCTAGCCGTAAAAACCACAGCTGTTCCTGCCTCCTGTTCTAAGCCTGACCTGTGAGGTCTGGGTTGCTTCCTCCAGGAGGACACCATCCAGGTAATCAGCTCTGAAACCAGGCTTGGCATCAGCAGCACAGCCAGCTGCTAAAATTTCTGTGCTGGCCACCAGCAGAGATGGACCCACTGAATCCATCTCCAGCCATGAGTAAGGGCCAGTGAGACAGCACAACAGTAGATCATCCCTAGGAGGAGGCAATCTCTTTACATCAGGGCTTTTGAGACCTGGATCTCTCCAAGTTTGGCTCTTAAAGCCTACGCCTCTCCATAAAGACTCAACAACAGGAGGTCTGGTGCCCTGTCCCTGGGCCCACTGCAATTAAATGTTCTTTGCAAATTGAGAGCTTTTTTTTTTTTTTTTTTTTTTGCTAAGCGAGGTTTCTAGATCGTAAATTTTTCAAAACTAACCCTTTCCGTTACATCCAAAAATACTCCCCAGCAGCAGTATATTTAAAAAAAAAAAAAAAAGCTTTGGATTTTCATGTACTTCTCTTTACCTCTCTCCCCACCCCCGGTCCCTTGCCCTTAAGGCCATTTAGAAAAAAAAAGCAGAAGAAAAACATGGAAAATTGGGGAGGGGGGAAGCGGGGGAGGAAATCACTGAGCATGCAACAAAAATTGATAACAATGAAAAAACACTATTTAAAAATGACTGGTTCTACCACTCTACCCTTCCTTCCTTTTCTCCTGCTCAGTTTATGAAGTTTTCCTAGAGGCTGGCAGCAGCACGGAAAATTCAACACCTCTTCCCAGGTTTGGACGTCATTTGCCTGCCAAACAGAGAGGGTCAGATGAATCTGGGGAGCTGGTCTCTAATTCCTGTCATCAGCAGAATGGCCAGGCACCTGTTTGTCAAACACACGAAGAGGGAAAGGTGAGCTGCTCTTTAAAAACCCAATCCAAAATCCCCAGCCACAGTATCTTCATGCCAGTGCAGCCGCATGGTTGGGTTTGGTTTCTCCAAAGAGCTGTTGGGCAGGTGCAGGCGGAGAGCAGAAGTACGTCTGGAGGAGGAAGCAGGGCATCTCAGATGCTGAGGGACGCACAGACAGGAGAGGAAGCGTGCTCAAAATGGGACATGGCTTCCTGTGACAACCGCAGCAGACCAGACAGTTGCAGCACCATGAAGTGGAAAATCACCCTTACCCAGAAAACCCTGCATTGCTTCAAGTACTCTCCTACCCAGTACTTCCGCCCCCGTCCCCCTTCCTCACTGAGGCCTGACTTTGTCTTCTAGGCACCCATCACACACAGGCAGAGGCAAAAAAAACCCAAACAAAACTCTTTGGGGGCAGCCTCAGGATTTCTTCTTTCTTGAGGAGCAGCTCTGCGAGGGAGGGAGAGAAGTACACGGGCTCTCGGGAGTACTTCTGCCTACCAGTAAGCCAGTCTGCACACCATCGCCAATGTGGTGCCCCACATCAGTTCCTCTAACAGGAAGGAAACTCTCCAAACTCTGCGTTAGCAAAGGGTGAAAACATCTGATCCCTAATTAAAAAAAAATAAAATTAAAAAAGTCAGATATGTACTCCATCACTTCAAGATGGTGCACGTGAGGGGAGCTGCCCAAGAAAGCAAGGCATGGATTGGGCTGATGTGCTGGGGAGTGAACAGGGCTGCGAACACCCCTCCTGCACCCACGTCCCGCAGCCTCGCTCTCCTGCCCACTGCACCACACCGTCCCGGGGTGAAGGGTGCCCGGGCACAGTGCAGGCACCCTGATGGAGGGCCAGGGGCAGCCACTCAGCTCACAAACTCACGGCACTCAGAGGGAGAAAACCACCATTTCATACAGGCCCACAACAGTCTGTGCTCTTAGACTGGTGTGGCCAGGGCAGCCTGAGGCCTCTGGTGTTACTGGATAAAAAAAGGAAATTAAATTCCCTCCACCTCAAGCTGAAAGAGTCAGGCTTAGGTTAAGGGCAGGTGATGCCTGCTAAGAGCATTTGTCCTTCTAGACTTCATGGGAAGAGCCCACACAAGCTCTTCATCCTCACTGACTTTTCCATAAACTAGCTACCAGGGAAACATTTTGCTGGGTAGCATCCCCCTTTCAACATGAACTGAAGTGACAATTAGGGAAAAGAAGGCAAAGTACTGAGTGGGACTGCAGTACCCAGTCTCCTCTTCCTTTGGCCTTTATCTCCCCCCCACCAACACCCTGTCCCTACCCTGTCACCAAACACGGTCTGGATCCACATGCTCACCTGCTCTCTGGCCTGGGATATCCACGTGTCCAGGAGCAGCTCCATCCTGCTCTTGTGAAATCTCTTGGTTGTCTTCACTGCTATGAAAATGTCGCCAAGCGTCAGGCTCCACTCAGTCCTGCCTCCCTCCGGAGGATGGACCTGCAGGTCCTTCTGCCTGCTGCCACCACCTCCCGTGGCATCCTCTGGGCTCGCTTTGCTCTGTTGCTCCAGCTTCTCCGCCATCCCCTTGCTGAGCCCCAGGTACTGAGCTGTTTCCTGGGCCCCACGATGCCGCACGGAGAGGAGAGCCACACTCACAAGGAAGACTGCGGCTCCCGAGAGACCACGGATGACCCGACAGCCCATGGCTCCCAAATTGTTCCCGCTGCAGCCAGTATCCTGTTGAACAAGGACAAACCTCTGCCTGTACCTCCACGTGAAGATGACCACTCTTCTCAAAGCCTCCAAAGGGGCAGGACCAGCCAAGAACAAGGTTTGAATAAAATGTGGCCAAGGAATAGGGTGGTGGGTGAAGAACAGGAAGCCAAAGAGACCGCAGCCCCAGAGGATACTGTTGAAGCAGGGGGAATTTTCACAGACTAAGGGCTTGATGACCCAGCGAGGCAGGGACACATGATGGGAAAATACTCCAAGGTGACTGGCAGGTGGCTGGTGCAGCCTGGCAGGAGGAAAGCGAGAATCCCTGCTCCCGGTGGAGAGGCTGAGGGTCCCAAGCTGGGGGTCGAAGGGTCTGCAAAGGAAATCAGAGCCATCGGTGGGGAACCTGGACTGAAGGCATCAGTTCCCGTGAAGACCCCAGCCCCTGCACCCAAGCCAGGGGCCGCGGGGTGGAGGCAAGCGGCCGGCGCAGGGCTGCAGGGACAGGGCCGGTGCCATGCCTGCGGCGGGGCTCGCTCCACCTGCTCCCTCCCTGCAGCTCCTTCTTGCTCCTGCCAGCCCCGGCCCCGGCCCCGGTCCCGCCTCCGGGCACGGGGCGGAGCGCCAGCCCCGGGGGGAGGAAGAGGATGAAGGGGGGAGGATGGAGAGAGGGGAGCTCTGGGGCTGGCGGTGGGTTTCCCTCACTCCGATGTGACAAACAGCCGATCTAGGATAACAAACTTGTTGCTTGACTGTTTTTGCAGCTCCTCTGTGACAGTCCAGCCAGACCTCCGCAGCCCTGCTCAGCCCTGTGCTCTCGCAGGAGGAGAGGAAGACAGCACGGTTGTGGGCTCGGGCGAAGTTAAGGTGTGGGGTCCTATATTGTTCTTGGGAAGAACTATGTTTCCCCAACAATTCCCCCAGCCCCACACTTTTCCTGTGGGCACTGCTCTGGATTGCTGCCCCTGCCCTTTAACCCCACCCTGCCTCCTCAAAGCAGGACTGTGTGTTCCCTGCTGCTGCCCCCCCATATTCCCCAGAGTCTCAAACTAAGATCTGACTCCCACTTCTGACACCCATCTCCCCAAACCATGACCCAGACCCTCTCACTCTTGAAGGTCCCTTTCCCTCTGCTTCCAGCTTCGGTCCCCCCGCCTCATCTCACATCCCCACCAGGGATGCCCAAGGACAGCCCGCTGCCCAGGTGGCTGCAGAGCCAGTGACAGAGGAACAGGTACACCAGCACCAGAGAGTGCAAAGGAGGGCCTGCCACCTCCCTTGCGATGTCCATGGCTCATCATCACTGCCAAGTTTATATCCCACCCAGGTCCTTGCCCCCTGCAGCAAGACTGAGCTCAGCAACATGGCCCTTGTTGCTCTTGTGCTCTCCAAGATGATTCTTCCTTTTCCCCTTCCCCAGGCAAGGAAAAGGGTGGGCTGGGGGTGGTCCTCTCCCTCTATGAAGAACCCAAGAGTCCTGCAGGCAGAGCAGAAAACCAGCACATCCATCTCCTTCCCACACCCCCACCACCAGGCATGGCTGTACGTCTCCCCTGTCTCACCTTCACTCCAGCCCTCTGGCTCCCAACAAGGCCAGGAGGGCAGTCCAGGGCCATGTCAAGGAGCAGGGTAGCTGAGCAAGCCCTGCACAGTACAGGCTTTCTTGGAGGAGAGGCATATCAGAGACCCTGAAAGGCATGAGAACCCCCCAGGGCAAAGACCACTTCAGATGGGAAATTTTGGGATCAGCACCACAGATTGCTGCATGCTGTTGCTGGTTCAATTGAATATGGGCTGGATGACCATGCAGGTCCCCTTCACACAACCTCTAGGCCACTTTACTGAGCAGTCAGCAGGTACTGAGAGGCAACCAGCCCAGGAGGGGGATGATACCTGCACCCCCACCCCAGGTTTCCTGTGGCAATGAGCATGGGGACAGCGGGATGGCAGTGCTCTACATAAGCCGCTGAAATCAGAGCGCCTCCTCAGGGAGCTGCAAGCTGTGGGAATCCAATCTCAGCATATTAAAAAAAAAAAAGTAATAAGATGGGGACATGGGGAACTGGGGAAAATGTCAGGGGAACATGGCTCCATGTGGCAAAGGGTCCCCCTGTGCACATGTCACATCATGGGACCTTAGAAAAGGGGGCCAGGGTAGGGATCAGGGTCCCTCTGTTCCACACTCCCACCGTGTGTCCAGAAACAGACATTTTCTAGGCACACAGGGAAGACCTCCCTGCAGGGCTAAAACTGTGCTCAGTTTCTCCAGGTCTTGCACATACACTTTCACCCCAGCCCTATCTCTGGCTACCACTTTTTTCTTTTGTATGGAAGAAATCACTGAATCGATTTATCTTCCCTCCTTCCGTGTATTTCTCCAAGTCTCCAAGACTCTTAGCCTTCCCCTGCCTGAAGCAGGAGCATCCCCCAGAGCCCTCTATATCCCTTTGGAGAGTCCCTGCAGGTTTTAATTTTAGATCCCTTTGAATAGCAATGATTTCTTATGCTGATTTGGGGGGGGGGGGGGGGGGGGGGGAGGGGGAGGATATTCACCTTCAGGCCTTACATTGCTGCAGGGGCATGAAGCTGGTACCACTGATCCCAACGATCCGCTGCCTCTGTGCTCAATAGTGTGATTGCTCCCATGGCTAGCAACGGCTCCTGAACCAGAAATTAACCTCTCCACGTGCTTCACCCATATGCTAGCAGCCCCAGGCAGCTGTAAATGTAGCCTCCATGGCTCCCAGGTATCCTGCAGCACCTCCCAGCCCCAGCCTAGGATACAAACATCTAGGGTACAAACAGGGGCACAGGCACAGGATCCTTAGTGATGTCCCCAAAAGACATACAAGCATGATTCAAAGCTACCTTGTACAAGAGCATGGTGCCAGGCAGCAGAAAAGGTCAGACCATGCAGAAACCAGAACATGCCTGATGCTAGAGGTGAGCACAGCCAGCTCCTCGCACTGTGGGACACCTCTTTTTTCTGGGGTGCCAAAGATGGGGGGGGCCACTCAGTGCCCAGCTGGACAAGCTGTCTGACCCATCATCAGGACAGAGACCCCATGCTGCTGCGGCCATGCTGGGGCAGGGGACAGCACAGAAAGGGCTGGCAACTTCCCAGGGTGACACACACACTGCCCTGCCGATCCCCTCCCTCGAGGGAGAAATCTTGCTCTCAATGACTCGTTACAGGGGCTTGCACTAGGCCATTACAGCTTGTAATTGGTGCCCAGGGCTGCTAATTGCATTCTGCCTGTTACCTAACCCATGACTCATTCTCCGAGCAGGCAGACACCCCTCCAGAGGTACAAAAAAGGTGGGCTGGGGTGTGCAGGGTAGTGGGGGTTATTTATGTTTGCCTTCAAGGCCTCTGCCCTGTCTCTCACCCGTGTCCAGAACGAGTTGAAACTGAATTTTGAAAACCTCAGGGGAAACAAGACTGATAAAGAGAGGGGCTGGAAGAAGCCTGGGAGCAGGCAAGGCACTGCTGCCTGCTGCTCGTAGACCTGGGTACTGCCACCCTGCCTCCCAGCACCAGCTTTCTCTGCGTCCCTTTCCCTCCTGCTGACAACACTGATGGCCTAGAGGGGTGCTGGGGGACACCTGCTTATTCAGGGGTGGGGGCTATCAAGCACCAAGGTGGGACCACAGCTTGACTATGCAAAATGGGGGGCTTGCTCTTAACCACCCTCAGCCTAGGCTGTAAGGTTGGGGATGGTTCCCAGGGCCCAGGGGCAGGGGTAGTTGGCAAGCCCTGAATCAGAGTGCCTCACACAGATATTTTCCCTGGGTACCCAGGCACTACTTTTTTCTCTGCAAAGATGCAAGCTCTAATCTCCAACTCCACACTGGGGTGGATGGGAGCTTGCTTTGGGACTTGTTTTCTCATCAGCTCAACAAGAGTCCCATTTTGTTTGCCTGCAGGGCAAGCACCCTCCCAGGGGGCTGGCTATGCCGGGATGCTCAAGCTGCATCCCCTGGAGTGGATGTCATTTGGGAGCTTTCATCTGGAGCTGTGTGTTATACCACATCCCCCTTCCCAGGGAGGAGAGCTGCATTGCTCCAGGGCAGAGCTGGGACTTTGCTCTACATTTTAGTGACTGCAGGTTAAAATATTTTCATTTTCTTTCCCCCCCTCCTTTGGTCTCATCCTCATAAAAGACACAGACAACTGGTTTAGAGCCTGAAATAACATCTCACAGGGGACTCGTGAAGATCAGCAAGTTAATCTTTGCTTAGAGCTTCAAAAGTGCATGGCACTAGCAGTGCCCTCACCGCAGAGGCAAGGAGGACACAGAGTTTACTCTGGTGCTGGTTGCCCACCTTCTCCCACTGACCCCAGGATCAGTGGGCTCAGCCCTCTGCCTGGCCTCGCGTGCCATGGAGCCTCCCAGAATCACAGACTCCATTTTCCTCTTGCATGCCCCAAGAAAGATCATCTACCACCACAGCCACCATCTCTCCATGGCACAGGTATTCTGGCACCCCCTCCCCATAGTAGGGCTGATGAAGGCAATTGGTCAGGAGTCAGGACTGAGAGCCGGTGGGTGAGCATGGGTGCTGCTACCCAAACCCTCCATCTTGCCTTTGCCAGAGTCTGAATCCACACTCGGTGCCATGTCAGGGGGAGAATACCCCCCATTGGAGGCTCAAGAGGATCGCCACTCTCCTGGCAGTGTGGCTGGGCTCAGTCTCACTGTTGTCCCCCAGGAGGACAAGGTAGCTGGCCTGTCATTTCACAATAACCAGGGCATGGAGGGATGTGGAGCTCTAGGGACCCCAGCCAGACACATCAAGTGAGCTTTTCCCTGGCTTTGCCAGAGCAACATCAGCACTAGGGAGAGGCAAGGGACTAGAAAACAGGGGGCAAGTAGAAATGGGAGGGAGCTAGGTCTGTGGCACACTCAACTTGTCCTCTCCCCACACTTCTTGCTGCCCTAAAAACAGCGAGAGCAGTGCTCCCTCCTTCCCCTGGAGGGCTGGGCAGTTGGGTCTCAGCTAGCAGAGGAGAAAAACACCCCATTGCTCATCACCCGAACCTTCCCAGTAACACACAAGCCCATAGCGTGCCACCCATTCCCATTATGAATGGTATTTAATTCTCCTTTCTATGTGGTTTGCTAATAAAAGGCTCCATTAATAATTTACAAGCAATAAAGAGTACAGCTCCTATAAAATGAGGGTTTGTTGCAAGTGTAGTGTCACTCCAGCTGCAGCGGGGTGTTGGCACACAAGTTGTGCTCCCCATGCCACAGGGCTGGAGGCAAGGTAGATGAGGGAAAAGGGGACCTGAAGCACACAGTGCCGCAGGGCAGGGGAGACAGAGTTGATGGGGAGAAGGGTTACAAATGTGTGTGCGAGATGCTCCCTACACAGCCTGATTCCACACAGTTCCCCCACATTCCAGGCCTGGCAACCTATGTACCAGAGTCAAGGGCAGCCCAAGGTGATGGGGAAGAACCCACAAAGGTGGTCTCCACCATACTGGTGGAAGACATCTCTCCGATAAAATCCAGAGAGCTCAGACTGGAGAGTCAGCACATGTTACTCCCTGGCTCTTGGTGGCCTCAAGGGGAGCAGAAAGGCTACCCCTGGAGGTCTTTGCTGCCGGCATCTCCTCAAGGAGGAAGGACATGCTACCTCCAGGAGCTCAGGCAGGCAGGGACCTCTGAGAACAGCTCTTGGGGACAGTAGCTGGCAGTGCCTGCTCCACTACCCCCAGCTCAGTCATCACCCTCCTCGATCCACAGAGGGCGTGTTTGCTCCTGAAAGATGCATCCCCGAACCACTTTGGGCAGTTCCTCAGCATGGCTCCAGGTGTGGGGCTCCACCCGGGCCCAAGAACACGGCAGAGCATGGAGAGCCTGCTCCATGCCACGGCACATCTTCAGCACCTCCGAGTCCCGCTGGCCCACCTTCCCCAGCAAGCTCCTGGGGAAAACACAGGGACAAGCATTACCCTTGGCGTAGAGAGACCGGGTGTCAAAAAACACCCAGGAACTCCCCCACAAACACATAAAGCTGACTTTCCTCCCCCTTTTCCCCCTCACAGTGGCCAGCCCCAACACACAGAGAGCAAGTGCTGCCACCCCCGTCCTTGTTTCTCACTCTGAACAGAGAAAAGAGCTTCTTTCTCTCTCCTCCCATGATACCCTCCATCCATGCCACTCTGTCTTTTCTTACCTGAGTCCTCTAATGTTCTTCTCGGTGACCTCAACATGGATAACGATGGGGTATATTTCACTTTTAATTAGATCCCTCACACTCTGAACTCCCAGCTCTAGCAGGCAGTGTTTATTCTGGAATAGAAATTGAATAGATTTACTGATTTAAATGGAGAAAAAATAACCCCAGCCCCTGACAGTTAGATTAAATCAAACAACATACTGTGAAATATCATTGCTTTTCCAATAGTAATTCCATTAAATGTGGGATTTATGGACAGGGCCAAGACAGAAGGGGAGAATTAAAGAGCAGGGTCACCCACTCCATCACCGCCAACCCAACCCAAGAGCCCACCAGACTCCTCGCTCAGCCACAGCCCATTGTCACATCCGCTTTGTCATTGTTGTCACCCACAGCCTCACATTTTCCTGTGAGCCCTGAGCAGAGCTGTTGCCGCTTTGGCAAAGATGAGGAATGTGAGAGCAGCGACGTCCCTTCGGCATACAACATTTCGCACCACCTCCCCCACGGATCCCAGTTGCCATTTTTTCACCTGAGCTCAACGGAGACTCAGGGAAAAGTTCATATCTGCTGCTCCACAACCCCACAGTACATGGACCTAAAACACTCTCCAAACTACACAACCCTGAATTGAACAACTCCTCTATCACCACACTGCCCTCCTCTTCCCCACTCAGCTGTCCCGTCCTTCTCCTCCAGCTGAACGGGGTGCCCCATCCCGGCCCTCTCTCCCCACACCAAACAGACTCAGCACCTTCTCCATTGCCTCGCGGATCATGCGGATTCGCCTGCTCTCCCTCCAGTCCTGTGGTGCACTTCTAGACACAGGGTGCTCCTGACCATGAGTTGCACTGGGATCCCTTTCTGCCAGCTTCTCTGCGAAGCAAGAGGAAATACAAAAAGGGAGACATCAGCACCTTCTCTCTTTTGCATGCTCTTTCTACCCTGGATTCTGCACATTTGCTGCCATGCTGATGCTTATTGAGTTCACTGTTTATGGATTCTGGAGAGTGAGTCTAATTACACAACATTACATATTGGCATGGATCTCCTGAAGCTTTCTGTGCACAGAACAAGCAAGATATCACAGCTGAGGACACCTTGCAGGGCAAGAGCGGTACTTGTGTTGCGGTACCGCAGCAGCCTAAGCCAGCTCACAGCCATTATCCCCACTTCCCCACTACCACACTGTCCCAGCCCCTCTGTAACAGACTACAGCAGAAAAATAAACACTTTATTTTGCCAGGTAGGTTTTCTGCAGGGTTTGTGAGCCAAATGGGCTGTAGATGGTTCCAGTGAGTGGCAGGCCTGGGGAAGCAAGGGGAGCACACATCTTGGTGCAGGAGAGAATCTAACAAGGCTTTGAGGAGCTGCTCACCCCTAAGATAGAAATAAAGGAGAAGGCATGTTTGGAATTGGGTCCAGAGCATTTTCCAGCTCTCCTGAGCCCCAGGCTGGCTGGGCATCCTCTGCTGCCTCTGCTGGGTGGCACAAGTACTTCCCAGGTAGAGCTTGATCCTGCAAAGCCATCTGTCCTTTGGGGGAAGCAGGCTCCTGCAGAAGATCAGCTGGCTTATACTAACTCTGCACTGGCTGCAGAGCTCGCTGGCAGCGAAGAGAGAAACAGCTTGTAAACCACTTTCCTTCCCTCGCAACAGGCAAAACAGACAGGGGAGAGTGGAGTTTTTGCCCTCAGTGTAAAGTCCCCAGATGCAGTAATGGCTTCGAAGTATGTCCCCATGCAATGTGAGGAGGACCCTGCAGAGGGCTCAGTAGGACAGGATATATGGCCACGTCACTCAGGTAAGGAGCCAGCAGCCAAAATTTGCAGAACCATTCCTTCAGCAAACCGGAGATTTTTCACTACTTTCATCACCACCCCTCCCCAAAAAAATATACCAACTCATTTTTCAGTCCTGCAGTTAGCAAAGGGAGAAAACTCTAAACATGGGGAAAGGAGAGAGATGCAGAAGCAAGGAGGAAGGAGGAAAGGAGTAGCCTTCAGTAAAAATCCCCTATGGGAGAAAAGCCCTTTCCCCAGCAACATCTACAGCAGTACATCAGCCTCATGCTGTTGGCAGGAGGAATGACAGCAGTAAGGCTGGATCCTCTTGTCCCCAGGAAGGAAGAGCTGATATGAAGTTAACCTGCAGACCCCACCTCAGCCAGGGGCTTCATCTCTGGGAAGAGATACCCAGAGCAGCAAGACAATGCCACTGCCACCCAGTCAAGGGAAGAGAGATGATCCCCATGCCCCAGGAGACCAGAAGGGAAGGCTGGTTTCCCTGTGGGCTAAAGGGATAGGACCCAGCCAAAAACAGGAGGGAATGTCTTGCAGACACTCTGGCCAAAGAGGTGACCTGTCAATGAGTATTGTTTGGGAAGACTGAGAGACTCCCACACTTAGCTGCTGAAGAGACACCTCATGTCCTCTCCAGGAGTCCCATGAGAGCATGGCTCATACTTCCAGGACTAAGAGCACCTGTTCCCTGAATTGGACTGACCAAAGCCTCTGCAAAAATTACCTCCTTGAGCAATGTCTTGGCTTCCCACCATATGGCTAAGAAGTGGCAGGAGGTAAAAGGGGAAAGCAGCCCTGGGAAGTAGGAGACCTGCGTACTTTACCTCACTCAGCCACAGGCTCCTAAAACAGCCTTGAACATGTCAATCACTCATTGCTGCCTACCTGCTGGGCATACATGGAAATCCAGGCGAGAGGTGGGCAAGTCCAGCAGGTTCCTGATGAGTCGTGGTGCAATGCAGTTAGGTGACAGCACCACAGGACGGGGTGTCTTGACCACCACAGGGCGCACCAGGCTGTAAGGCTTCAGGCTCATGTCTGGGTCTGGAAGACAGGAATGAAGAGAAAGCCAAAGGTGAGAACATGAGAGATGCTCTAGACTGTGCCATTAGCCCACAGACCATCCCATTCTTCCTGTACTATCCCCTCATCCTGACACACGAAAGCATCTACCAACCATGCTCCAGGAGAGATCCTACCCTGGTTACAATGCTCACCCACAGGCAGATACCCTGGCTCTAGCCCTCCTTGCCCATTTCCTGGGACTCCCTTGAGTTACACACCAGTTTATTCTCCACTAAAAGTTAGATGACCTCAAGAACCACAGAAACAATGGAAAGCCCCATGAAGCCTGGGGAAAGGAGCAGGGGCTTTAAACATGCGCAGGCTTCCCAAAATCCCATTAGCAGTGTTACAAGAGGGATCCTGAGCAAAGAGACTGAGTCATCCCAGACAGCAATGTCCCTTCAGTGCCCACAGGGCACGACTGGGTCTCCACAGGTGATGGGGCAGGCACAGGGACACCTCACCTGAGCAGGGGTCCAGCCACAGCTGCTGAGGGGGCTGTTCTGGGCTCCTCTGTGGTTTGGATTTCACGAGGCGCAGTTGGTCCAAGGCTCGTTTCTTTAGCTGAGGAGAAAGTGAGGGAAATAAGTCTGAGTGTAGATCATTTCACACACAAAGCTGTCTGCAAAGCATCTGCTGGCAAAAGGGATGGAGGATATGCACAGAAAGCATGAGACTGGGTTTGCTGCCCATCAGGTTCAGTCTGGGAAGTGGGGAGGGGGTAGGAAGCAGCCACAGAGCAGTAACAGTGCCTGTATGCTGCTCTGCTTGCTAAGCCAGCTGCCACCTCTATACAAGCTGGTTTACCAACAGAGTGGGGCAGACTGTGTGCCCCACTGGGGCAGGTGGTGGGGCTCTCATTTCTGGCTTATTGGCTTACATTATTTCTGTGGGCCTTCTGCTGCCCAGGGGTCTGTCCCTTCTCCTGTATCTTCAAAAGCTGGTGAGCCCTGAAAAGACAAGAGAGGTTGCACTCAAGCAACTCTAGAGCCCTCAGGGACCATAGCTGTAACCCTCTTCACTAAATCCCACAGAGACCTGCTGAAGCATAGGCATATCAAAGCCCTCACTCAAACTTTTACAACAGACAAATGGGGCAGGTACCCCCCGGCTTCCTCCTCACCCTGGTTACCTGCTGTAGTTGGGCACCGTCCCCTTGTCTAGGTCCTGCATGGTCAAGGGATCAACACGGGAACAAAACCACTCCAGACGGCCTTTGTACATGGTATCTGTGACGTGGAGGATCTCCCGACACTTGATGCACAGTGCGTAAGGGTCTGACAGCTCCAGGAGGGACAGGTTGGTGCGTACATAGAATGAGTCTCCAGAAAACTTCTTCCCTTCTTCTAGGGCTTCTTGCAGAGGCCGGTATCCTGAAGCAGGAGATATAGGTCACCGGTGGGAACACAGAAGACAATGATCACCGACAATATAGGCTAGTCCCCAGCACAGCTGTGATGCTATGGATCGGGGTGGGGGGGTGCAGAGGAGGCAAACAGACAGAAGGTCTGTACCTCCATCTTGTAACTCAGAGGATGCACATGTCACATCAGACAGGGAAAGCTACTGGAGCTACAGCCAACCCCTGTGTCACACATGGTGGCCTAGGACCAAACAGGAGAGGAGAGAGAATAACGGAGATTTACCTCCAGGGCTTTTGGGAGGGTCTGGACAGGGAAGCAGACAGCTCAGGCTCAAAGTAGACCCAGCTGCCAGAGTCCTTACCTTCCAGGTCCAGCTGAAAGACAAGACTGGAAGGCTCATCCCAATGCTGCAGGCTCAGGTAGGCAACCTCCCGTGTGCAGTTCTCCAGGGAAAGCACCTCTTCCTTCAGCGATGGCACCCTCAGCTAGCAAGGACCCGATGCCATTAGACCTAGGGGCTGGAAGAGCAGGCTCTCCCCCAGCTCCCTCACCCACCAGGGTTACGCAAGAGATGTTACAGAGCGAGGCAATCCCAGGGAAAGTTCTACCTGAAGACAAGACATCCTCAGTCTGCCAGCCACCACCCAGCCCAGATGCCAGGCTGCTGTGAAAGCAAACGTGTGTGCCTAAATGTGTGTGGGAGTCAGAGCAGGAGAGCTGGTTTATTTTCAGTTACAGGTGGGATATTAATTCAAGTAGTGTAGCTCTATTTCAAGTAGTGTCATTCCTGCCAAAACAAATGCCTTTCCCTCCCTCCAGGAGCTTTCTTCAGAGCAATTATTCTCTGTAGCTTGGGAGGGTCACAAAGGCCTGAGAACTCTCACTCCAGAATTGATCACTTTGCAACAGGCATGTGCGAGATGCAGGATGCAAACTGCTCTGAAATACTACAAGGTGACAGACAACTCCAGGGACACATAGCCATATTGCAATCTTAATCTGCATGACTCCTTTTTGTTTCTCCCCTCCCACAAGCAAAGGAAGTGTTTCAGAAAGTTCCAGCATTTTTACATGCATGGGTGCACGCCAAGTGCCATGAGACCTGGATGAGTGTTTATGCTGCATAAAGCTCTAGCTAGGGAGCAGTCCTGGGAAACAAGAGAAATGGAGTTGGACTTCAAGCTGGTTAGAGGCCAGCTTGCACTGGGGCTTGCTCCACATGCCTTGCATCATCCCAGGTGCCTTGCAAAGCCACAAAGCAAGCCCAGTTCCAGACTCACCTCAATGAGCCGGCACCCCTCCCTGAGTCCTGCATCCTCAACCCGTGAGCCTGGCTTGACCCACTGGACGTAAATCCCTGTCCTGTTCCCTCCAAGGATGGAGATGTCTGCTCCGAGCCTCTTCTTCTGGGGTGAGGGGTTGCTGGGGTGACCAATGCTAGTGAGCTGTACCACAAGTGACCTGGCAAGGAGGAACACCAAGTCCAGCAACTGAACTCTGCTGCCTTTTTTAAGAACCACTCCCCCATGCCTTGTGTCCAGCTACAGTGTGTTTATCGTACTGAGAGAGTACGGAACATAGCTCATGGTTCACGGCCATCACCAGTGCACACACACTGAGCCTAAAAACACCCACAGCCCCTTCCATCCCACCAGCCCCAACACCGAAGCCAAGAAGGGCTCCCACTGTCCTGTCCCCATCCAGAGAGATGTGTGTTCAACCCAGGGCAACATCCCCACCCCCACCATAACAAATGGGACAGCACAAAAAAATTTGAGTCCTGCTAGGGACCAAGGACAATAGAATCTTCATTTCTCTCCTCTCCCACTAGCAAAAAAAAAAAGAGCCCACAAGGGAGGAGGCAGAAAGGAAGGGTCTCCCAAGTGTGGGCCACTAGCACAGCGAAACATCTCCCCAGGCAGAGAGCTCGGAGTGCCTAGCTCAGGTTTTAGCACTCACCTCCTGGTGACTTCCTCACGGCTGGGAAGCGTGGACAAGCAGATCTCTGACTTCACCCTGGCATAGGTGCTGCTGGAAGAAGAGGAGAAGGCCCCAAGCGAGGCACCAGCAAAACCACTGCCTAGGAAAGAGTAAAAGGGAGAGAGAGGGCACATCACCTCTCTGAGCGCTGCAGGGAGCTCACGTTCTTGGGGTGTCAAAGGTCTGTCACTGCTCCGGGCATTTTATAGAATCTGACTGGGAAACTGAGGCTGCAGAGAGGCTTTGAATGGTCACCCTCGTGGAAGGAGTTTCCCATGTCTCTTGAGAACAGGCAAATCTTTGATCCTTTCATGAGTGTTTTGGTCAGAAGACGGCAGCAGCAGCCGGGGCCACCTGGATGTGCCCAGAAGAGATCAGCCACGAGCATCCACCACAGGACCTGCCAGTACCAGGAGCTCCACTCCAGATTTACAACCCATCACCCAGAACCAATAACACCCCAGGGAGAAGGCCGTTCTCTCTTCTCTTACCTACTCCCCCAGCTCCACATCAAGGTTTCCATCAACACAGATCTCCATGGATTAAGCAGAGCTGATACGAATAGCTACCTGCTCTGCAGGGGAAAAGCCAGCTTTTCCAGCTGCTGTGCCTGGCATGGCATGGGGGACAAGGTGTGGGTCCACAGCACCCTGCTATGGGTGCAGAGCCCTTGCAGTGAGCTGCACAAACTAAAGGCATGAGGGAGGGTGACTTGTTCAACCCTTCTCCCCACAGCTACCACTTCATTTTAGCTAAGCCCTTCAAGGAAAGCCCACACCCTCGTACCTGTTGCATCTTCAATGCTGCTAAAGGAGCCACAGGACAAGCTACAAAGGAGACACAAAGGGGAGAGTTGTGAGGCAGCAGCTTTTCCAAAACCTGCTTGCATCCCATTCTCAACCCCCCACAGCCTTCCCCCACCACCCAGGAGCACTCCCCGAGCCAGCACGCAGCCCCCAGACAACCTTCCCACTCTCAGTCCCCACTCCAGGCTCCTCCCTCCCCTGCCAGCCCGCTCTCCCTGGCCCCCACAAGCCCCACAGAGGAGACATAGATTCAAGCAGCCCCCAGCAATCACCTTTTGTAGGGCATGCACCTATCTTCCCGCTGCCGCCGGAGGATGGAGCCCATGCAAGGCGGGAAGGGGAAGGTGGAAAGGCGGTTGATATCCTTCTCACTATCAGGAGTTACCTCCTTGGGCAGAATTAAAGAGAGATGCCTAGTGACACTGCCACCCAACACCACCTCTCCCCTCCCTTTGGGTTGAAAACAGCTCCTAGGGTACCATATGCCTCTTCAGAAATCACCCACATCCCTTCACACACGCAGGGCCACCTTGTTTTCCCAAGGAGTGAGCATGAATGGAGATGCATGACACTGCGTCCCCATCTTTTTGCAATGTACATGCTATGGGAGTAGCAACAGACGAAGGGAATATCCAGCCTTGTCATTACATCTCACTTTTATCCACTGCACACTCAGAGTTGGGAGTAACCTGTGGAACTGTCCACTTTAGGGTTCTCTAGGATGAGAGTTCAAAGAGTCAAAGGGAAGAACCTGACTCCCTTAGAAACAATATGATGCTGCTACAGGATTCAAAAGAGCTAGGATTTATCCTCCAGCATATGTCAATTAAGTGGCTTTTTGGGGAGTGTAACATCTTAGATGAGGGTATTGATTTCTAGGGTGTCATAGCGGCTGAAGAGAGTTTCACTTCCCCCTCTTTCCCACACAGCTGTGTGCTGCACACTTGAGTGCAGCATTGGCCAGTTTGTCAAAGACTGAGAGATCAAAGCTTCATACCTGGGATCTACTCCCACCTTACACACTGCCCCATGCCTAATTTTCCAGCAAGTCACAGCCCCACAATGAACCTGCTTCATGTCTCTGTGCCATTCTTGAGTAGCATGTGTCCCTGCTGCCCTCAGCTGAGGGTCAGCCTCTCATTGCCAAGCACTCACCAGGCTCTGAATGGCCGAATCCCCTGGGAACGGGATAGCAGAAGCCCCCAGCGCATCCACAAGTCCAGTCGTAAGGCTGGAAGAGTTGTCTATGAGGCTCCAGGTACTGCTGAGGGTGGAGTGGAGGGAGTAGGAAGAGCTGCACATCTGGGAGAGAAGGGACCTATCATCCCATTGCAATCCCCAGAAATCAGCCTTGACCCCTCTGCCTTCCCTGTCCCCACTTCTTTCTAATCATCCTCACCTTGCTCAGGCTGCGGCTGCCTTGGAACCGCTGCAGCTGTGCCTCCAGCGTGCTGTTCAGCCCTTCTGCCTGGCTCAGCTTGCTTAGGAGCTCATCCCTCTCCTCTTCCAGGGCCCTTACGCGTTTGCGGTACTGGTCCTTCTCAATCAGGCTCTGGGAGTACTGGAGCTGCACCCCATCACGGCTCTGGATTGCCTGCAAGGAGCAGAGTGAGAGAAGGCAGAGGAATGCACTACTAATCCCCACCTCTCACCCTGGCAGGGATGGAGAAGAACCACTGGGGAAGGAGGAGATATCCAGAGCAGAAACAAAAGCCCTGATCCTGCTGGGAGATGGAGAGCCAGGGAGGAAAGCAGTTCACCTGGTCCCGCTCTTTCTCGATCTCCTCCAGCTGCAGCAGCACTGTGTTCATCCGATGCTTGTAGAGATCACAGTCCTTCTGCAGCGTCCGGTATTTCAGCTGCAGATCTTCCACCTCCCGGAGGTACTGGCAAAAGTGAGCAGAAAGCATTAGCCCTCTCAGAAGCAACTCCTGTGGCTTCCCAGCACCCCCAACACTTCCCTTTCTCCCAGGCCCTGCTCAGTGTGCAGGGACAGGGGCTGTGATGGATGCTCTACCTTATCCCTCAGCTCTTCAGCCCACTGAAGCTCATTCTGCAGGGAGTTAAGTTTCTGGCAGAGATCCTGCCGGTCGTCTTGGGCTTCCTTCCAGTCGTGCTCCAGGATGTCCAGCAGGATCTGCTCAGAGCCTGGCGCTGGGCTCTCGCCGGGTGTCTGGGAGGTGAGAGGGTACCGTCACTGCACCGCAAGCACCGAGGGGACACTAGACCAGGGCAGTGACAGGCAGACTGGCACAACTGCCATCATCACTCCTGTGCACTCCAAGGCACAGTCACACATGTGAGCACATCCAAGAGCCACAGAGCCAGAAACAAGGACCCATCACTACCCAGACCCAGAAGCAACGGCAGCCACCACAGCCAAGTGATATGCTCAGAGGATGGCACAGGTCAGTCCAGGACAGTGATTTCCCCCCATCTTTCCAGTGCCCATGTCACCACCATGGGGGTTCCTCAGGAAAGGAGGTGACCTGGAGCCTGCCCTGCCCTGCCAGGTACCTGCAGCATGCCCTGCAGCTCCTGCAGCGATGCTGTGAGCCGCTGGTTCTCAGCCCACAGCTCAGACATGGTGTCAGGGTGGCCGCGCTCCTCCACCTCTCTCTGGGGTGGCACAGATGCCTGTTTCCGCAGCAGGCTGCACTCCTCCTCCAGGCTGGTCACTTTGCACTTCAGCTGGTCCACCTGCAACCCAGGGAAGAAAAATGGTCTAACACACATGGCCTTGCACCTCTGCCTTAGCAGGAGAGTGAAGCAGAGAGGATGCTGGGCAGAAAAGGGGTCTGGAGGTGAGGAAAGTGAGGGCTGGGCAACCACGCAAATGACTATCCTACTGTTGGGCCAAGGTTAGCACAGCTGCACACAAAAGCTTCTCCCTGCAGGGCAAAGGAGGAAGATGCACTTGTGTAAGCTCATTCAGTCTCAGGAGCCTCTCTTGGTGCAACAACTTTCTTGCTGCCTTGGGCCATCCTCAGTGCAGTCGGCCTTGACCATGGGTGGACCAGGGATCTCTGGTGGGCTTCCAGGCCCAGCAGCTGTGAGTCTCTCAAAGGCTTCCCGGCTCGTAGAATAGCTGAGAAACAAATTCACAGCAGAAAAATCCACTGGAGGCTATTCGGTGCGGGGAAGTCACTTCTGGCCTGGGAAGTGTCTGGGGCTCAAGCTGCTGGAGGCTGCAGGGTACCACAGATGCATCACCACACTCTGGCCTGCTCTCACACTCCTCCACCAACATGTCCCTGGAGGCAGAGGTCAGTTACTTTTAGGAGTAAGGGATGTCCTCAAAGACCTGTAACAACTGATGAGGTTGATCAGAGAAGCAGAGATTCACAGCCAGGAAGGATCTGAGAGCCAACAGAGCAGACAAAACCCATCAAAGCCACTGAGCACTAAGCAGCCCTGCCAAAAATTGCCAAGGAAGCAGCCAGGAACTTCTGCAAATCTGCCCAAAAGACCTAGAATGACTTTCATGGACTGGTCACTTCTGGACCCTGGAGCCAGGAGGTGAAGGTACGCTGGAGGCCCAAGCTGCTTCCAAGGGGGCTTCTCCACCCCAGAGTCACCCACGAGTGATTTGCCTTCCTGCTTGGAGGAGGCCCAGGAGAGCTGGCACTGGCAGGAATACCGGATAAATGGTAGGGGAGGATCCTAGGTCTTAGCAGAGCAGGATGAGAAATGAAAGGTAACTGCGGGACTGCATGAGAGGTCCAGGTCCAGACTGGTGAGGGGAATGCCAGGAAGCAGGAGAGCACCAAGGAGACTGGGTTATTAATAGGTTCAAGGCAGGGCTGTCCTTGCCCAGGCAGGAAATGGGTGCGTGTTTGCTGGAGGTGAGAGCTTGGCAGCTGGAGCACACGAATCCCTTCAGGTATGCGGCATGAGTCTCCCAAACGTCATGAGAGAGACAAGGAGGTGGTGGGGAGCGGCAGGGGGGGGAAGGATGGAGTCTGGGCCAAAACACTCGTATGAATGGCAAGTTGGGCTGGGCAGCTCCAAGCAGCACACACACATCCAGTGCCCCGCGTGCAGGTGGCTGCACATGCACCGTTCTCACTAGAAAGAGGAAAATACCAGCCCTCTCCCCAGGGAAGAAGTAAATACAAACTCGCAGTGTGACAGAATCAGCTGCCCGCTGCGTGCCTGTGCTACCCGGACACAGCACAGGCGCCCATCAGCAGAGCAGGCAGCACAGGGCAGCAAGCACGTGAAGGAGCAGATAGGGCATCTCGTGGTACCAAAGGCCAGGCTGAGAGCTGAGAGGTGCTGGGGAAGGCATCGCCCTGGCAGCTCCTCTGCAGAGTTGGTTCTGGCTCCTCTAGGTGATGTGTCTCCAGCTGCAGCAGGAGCAGGTGATGCATCCCCAGCTACCCCAGGGCAGCAGCAAGTCCCCCACACCGTGCCCACGACTTGGCCACACTCCCCAACAAGAGCAGGGGCGCATACTCCAATACATCCCACCTGCCATCAGCTCCTTCACAATCATGGGCCACCATGCACAGATATCTGCATGCATCCCTCTTGACCACCAGACCTCACCACCTCCTGCCATCAACCTCCGTGATCCCTGGGGCCGTACCGCCAGCTGCAGGTCCCGGCTCCGCAGCATGGCCATGTTCTTCTCCTCGCAGAGCTGCGCGTAGCGCATGGCCATCATGTAGTTTTCATCCTTCAGCCTCAGCAACTCCAGGCTGTTGGAGTCCCACTCCTCTCTCAGCCGCTGGCAACGCTCCTGCACCTTCAGGAGCTGCTGCAGCTGCTGCTCCAGGCGGGCCTGTTCTTGCTCCAGTGCCTGGTTTTTCACCTGGAGCTCATGCTCCTTCAGGAGGTGCTCTTTCCGCTGAGCCCTCACCTTCTTCACCTCCATCATCAGGAACTGAGTTAGTCCCTCAGGGCCTTCTTCATCTGGGAGGAGACAAGGCAGAATCAGGTTCTGGCTGCTGAGACAGGGGTAACCCCAAAAACCACGCTCTGTTTTCCACCCAGGGGTGCCAAGCCCTCCTGTGGGATTTCAGCCCTTCTTGTCCCAGGCTTACAGCACCACAGTCTGTCACACACAGACATTTGGCCCCCTCCCTGCCAGATCCAGAGCATGGAGCTGTCAGGATTCCTTGCACACCGCTAGCAAGAACCAGGACTTCATGCATGCCCACGCACAGATTTCCAGCCCTTCCCATGCAAGCAGCAGCTGAACTGGGGACAGAGCACCTGCCCCTACCCAGGATCATGGAGCAGCGCTGGGCTGGCTCCTTCCCTGTCAGCCGCGTGTAGTGCTCTGGGTAGTAAAACTCTAAAGACTCCAGGAAGGCTTCATAGCCTCGCCTCCCACGGCGCCGGAGGATGTCCATCAGGTAACCTAGAAGAAGGGATAAAGAGCTAGGATGAATTCCCTGCAAACCAGAGGGAAAACAGCATAGACCAGCTTTGTGACATGAAGTAGCCTCTCCACCAGTTCTACTTCCATCCACAAGAATGGAAATGGCTGGAGGAGGGAATGGGGTGAGAACACTGCCCTCATCTGTGTGCACCGAAGGGGAGGCCCACAGAGGATGAGAGGGAGGTCTGGATGCAGAGCATCTCAGAGAACAGCACAGCTGGGGCAGCACAGCAGTGGGAGGGACCAGGAGGCCACAACACCACATGCTGGGTAGCATCAACTGTGTATCAAAACCAGGTTGTCTTCCACAAACCAGGCCCATGTCAGTGCAAGTTTGTGCTTTCTCCCACCTGTCTGGTTGCTTTTGCAAGGGAATCGGCATGAATTCAGCACCTCCTCCTCATCCTGCTCATCTATCACACGGCACTGGCGCAGGTATGGAGTGAGCTTTGCAGGGTTCAGGGAGCGGGTCAGCTGGTGCCGTGCACTCTCAATCTTCTCCCAGATGGTGTCTTCCTCCTCCTGCTCCGAGAGGCTGCAGGCTTGGAGAGGGGCATTCTCCAGGGCTGGGAGGATAAAAGGAAAGAGAAGGACTGAGGAGTGATGGAGGAGCACAAGGTAAAAGGCATGAGTAGCGATGGGAGAACATGAGTCAAGGTATGATCCTGCAAATGATTTGGTAGTCTAGCAAATGGGACTCAGATACATCAGAGGCCATTTTACATACAAATCTGTCCAGCAGGATCTTGAGTGTCCACCTGGCAACAGAGTTAGGAAGGTATACAGTGGGAAGTCTAGGGAAGATGTCATCTTCAACTCTGAAGCACTCTTAAATCGGGAGGGGGGGCTTCTGGGGTCAGGGGGGGGACCATCACACATCTTCTCTTTTTCCCCCACCCCTGAGATCGTGAAACTCTCAGGATTAAGAGTTTTCACAGCTTGGGACATGCTCTCTCATACTGGGGCTTGAGAGGAAGGTTCCCCTGGGGATTCATTTGCCCTGTGAATGTCCCAAGCATCAGTGACAAAATTGAAGTTCTTGAGGGCACTGTCCCACAGAGCAGCTTGGCTACAGGTCCTGAAGCCAAAGGGGAATCACAGAAGCATATCTTCTATGTACCTCCTACATGTCAGTGTGGAGACCTCGCAACAAGACAATCACTCTGTCAAGCAAATGAAAGGACCCCCTGAAGTCAGTGGATTGAAAACCCTTAGAGCAGTGGTGAACCTGCTCCATTAATTTCTACAGGCTGTGATGGAGCAAACAGGTGCAAGGAGCACTTTTTCCAACCAGAAACTCAATCAGTGTATCTATTTTCACTTGAGAAATGAAGCCTGCTTCACAGGCCAGCAAAAATCCTTTTAGTTGACAAGGCAAAGCACAGCAAAGATCTTCTGAGACCTAGGAGCCATCTCTCCTCCTGCATGTGCAGTTACATGCCGCTCTGGTGCTGGCATGAAGTCCAGCTTTCCCAGCATCACAAAGATCCCCAGGGGCAGTGTAGAGGTTCATGTTGCGTGAGGGCAGAGAGAAGGAAATCTCCTGCTCTTTTTTTCTTT
Organism: Syrrhaptes paradoxus; assembly: GCA_013400615.1. Classification (NCBI taxonomy): domain Eukaryota; kingdom Metazoa; phylum Chordata; class Aves; order Pterocliformes; family Pteroclidae; genus Syrrhaptes; species Syrrhaptes paradoxus. Next base: position 111,901 of record VZTO01013931.1, read on the forward strand.
TCTTTGGGTTTGTTTTTTGTTTGTTTGTTTTTTCTAACCTGTGGTGAGAATGGTATCATGCAACTTCAGACAGCCAACTATCACAGCAAGGGGGATGGCTGAGCAAGTTGTGCAAAGTTAATCCTCCAAGTAGAAATGTGGGAGGCTCAGGGTCTGCTGGGTGAAGGATAACAGGAAAAGAGAATTGTTGAATCCACAAAAGATACTCAAATGTCTGATTTCCAGCACCAAAGGGCTTAGAAGCCTAAATACCAATCAGATTTGGATTTTCCTAGTCTGAATAAAGAAAACAAACTGTGTTCCTTGCAGAAACTGATCTCTCCCATTTGGGACAGGCTCGCTTGCCACAGGGACACAAGCATGCAGGAGGACACACCAGCAGGTCACAGAAGTTGCACTGTTTTGATCTCCCCTCCTCGGCAGCAGATTTCTGCCTTTGAATCAAAGTGTTTCTCCAAGAAACTCAAGCCGGCTGTGCAAGCAGCGACCAGCTTCTTGGCGGGCAGGCTCAGCACAAAGAAAGAGAGGGCAAAGAGGGCTGAGAGCCGGTACGCACTCCTCTCTCCCGGGGTACCCCTCTTCCCTCCTGCTGCGGCCGCTCCGGGACGGGGTGGGGCGGAGGGGAGGCAACGCTTCCCTTTTTGGCCATCCCGAAGGCGCTCCTCGAGGAATGGAGGCCTGCCCTGAGAAGTTGGCTGGGAAAGAGGAGAAGAGGAGCAAACACCCCACCACCACCATCATCCACCCCCACAGAGCCCACGCGAAACCCACGTCCCCGGCCGCCCCAGGCCGATGCCGAGGGGCGCGGCAGCTTCCTCCGCGGGAGAGGAGCCACAACGGGGTTGCACCGGTCCAGAGGGCTCCGCAAAGCCCGAGGAGAACCGCCCGTCCCCCGCTGCCGGCCGGGGGCTCGCCCCTTACCCGCCATCCCCGCCGCCGGGGGGGCCGAGCCCCGCTCCGCTCCGCGTCGCCGCCCGTCTCGCCGCCCGGCAGGTGTGTCTGAGGCGCTCTCCCCACCCCGCTCCACCTTCCCTCCCTCTCTCCCTCCTCCAGCTAGCTGGGAGGGAACCGGCACCCCCCGGGCAATGCAGAGCCCAGCCCCGCCCGCCCCCGGGGGTCGCGGTGGCGCTCGCCGGCGGGGCGGGGATGGCACCACTCCCCCCTCCCCATTCTCATCCCGGTCTCGCCCGGTTTCTGAGCCCCTCCGGCTGCTCCTCACCTGGGCGAGCCAGAGAAGGGTTTTTCTCGGCCTGTGTCCTGTCTTTCTCCCCGCTCCCCAGCCCCGGGACGGAGCTGCTCTCCGGAAGGATGTGGGTCGCCAGCGACTTCTCTTCCGAAACGCGCCCGGTTTCACCTCTCCACAGACCGGCGGGGGAAGGGGGTGCCCGGCTTGGCCTCCCAGCCCGGGCAGCGGGGGGTGTCTCTTCTGGCAGGGCACAGCCTCCCCAGCTCTGCCTGCGGAGAAGAGGTGCATAAGGACGAGCTTCTTTTGTTCAAGGGTTCCAGGAACTGTAGTCTGGCCACTCCAGATGTAGAGCTGGTTCTGGATGGAGGCAGGGGTTCAAGTAAGGGGAGAAAATGAGAGTGGTGTAAAGAAGACTGATTCAGGCCAAGAAGAGGTCCCACAGGCTTAATTTTGGCCTCCAGTCCCCAGTAGTGTCTGTGAGTGGAACTGGGTGTGGAGGCACCCCAGGGCAGTGTGACTGAGCTGTACCCCAAGGCGTGCAGGGGCTTGCATCAGCCCGCCTGACCAAGCACTGAGTCCCCGGGGCCTTCCTCCTCCCCTGGTCCAAGGGGCCACAGCAATCCCAGGAATGGATCTATTTGTCCACACAGCATCCCAAAGAGCCTGCACTGGTTAACTTCCACCCCTGTCATGCACCTGATTTCCCGAATCTCTGCATACCACTGGGGCTAGGAGGGGTTGGAACGGGACACTATGGTTCAGTCCCAACACCATATGCCTCCCCCTCCAAGGCTAAGTGGTCTTCATTTTCTCTAGAAACCCCATTTCACTCTCATTTCATTGTTCTCAACCATGTCAAACCTCAGATCTCAGTAGCCAGGATAGACAGCACAGGCTCTGCGCAAAAGATTCCCAATGCAATATCAAGATCGTAAGAAATGGGAGTTCACCTGATGCCCCCCAGCCTCAGGGTCAGCCCACAGGGTAGCCCAGAGTAGTGCTGTGCATTCCTCCAGGGCTCTGGCCACAACATGAAGGAGCCCTACATTGCTCCTGCTCCTGCCATCACACTCCTGAAAGAGAGATGCCCTCAGCATCCCACCACTGCACCTTCTAGACCCCACCTCTGCATGGAAACCTTCCTCCCCTCCCTCAGATAAGTGAAGAAACCAAAGTGCGGAAAGTATGAAACAATCTTGAGGTATGAACTGGGCCCCCTGCCCTAAAGGATTCCTGTCACACCCAAAATGAACATCTCCATTTGCTTCTCCTCTAGGGCCAATGGCAGATGCATCCCCTCTGGTCCCCACAGGGCTCTTGCAACAGCTTCAGCAAGGTGGTAGGAAGGAAGGGAGGCTTAGGAAGACCCTTTCCTCGTGCTCCTATGCTCTTTTCAAGATCAAGCACAACGACCATCTGGGAATTGAGACTGTATCTGTGATGCACAGAGCATCACACAGGTACAGATCCTTTTCATTGCAAAATGCACGCAGGTATTGAGCAAACACCAGGCAACAGCGTGCATGCAGGGCTTTCGGCAAACACCACCTCCTCTCACATGGTATCCGTCCCAACAGGCACCGGTTGACACCCCAAGCGTATGAATTTGCAGCTGACTCACCCTGCCTGCGAGGGGTCCCAGATGCCACCTTCCCCTCCCTTGCAAACGCAGCGCTGCGCAGCTCCCCACACAGGCTGCAGGCTGACTCAAGACCACCAGCAGCAGGGTGCAGCTACGGTCTCCAGCCCTCACCTCCAGACAGAGGCATCCAATTGAGTGGTCAAAAGCAAGAACAAGCAAGGCTGCCTGAAGGGAACCTGTTCTGACTCAAGCCATGTCAATTTTTACCTGCTGGTTATTACTGCAAACAACCCAGGTCTGTGTCTCTCTCTCTGTAGTAAAAAAATTTCCTGAGCAGGATATTATGTGGTGATAGAAGATAAGATCTTCACAGTCATGATAAAAGCCCCAAAACAAGGGTTGGTTTCTCTCATTTACCCAGAGATAGACAGACTCAAGGCTGATGTCAAGGAAACCTCTCCCTCCACCCGCCCTGACCCCACGGGCAATGGCTGCGGTGCTTTGTGACTCAGAGTATGCAGACATCAGACAGAGCAGGTCCCACATCAAGCACTATCAGCCACTTTCCTTCATAGAGTATCTCTGAGCTCAGCAGGTACCCCAGGAGCAAGCAGACCAGCCCTGAAAGTTCTGTGCTGGGTGGCCAATCCCAATAGATCAGACAGAGAACTCCTGTTCCATCCCTGTTTTTTTGGCCAGGGTTTGGAGGCACAGAGGTGAAGCGCTCACCCTTCAGACGGAAGCTGTAGTTCTACAAGACACCCCCAGTTGTGCAGTCCACTGGACTGCACATGCTCACAATCAGGTATTGTATTTCCAGAATAGCTTTGCCAGTAGCAGCTACTTTTGTGCTGGCACACTTCAGTTCACACCAGGAATGACACTGGGGTGTTTGGGTGGGGTATTTTGTGTTGAGTTTTTGGTTGTGTTTTGTTTGGTTGTTTTTTTTCTCAAATCCTAACCAAAATAGTCACACTGGTAAAATTTTCCAAGTCACACCATCTCACACAGGAAATCTATGACAGGCCAGCAAATGGTGAGCCACGTGTTGTTTCCATCCTCAGAGGAAGGGCTTAGCACACATGGTCCCCCAAGCACGACAGGCAGCCATGTCTTCTGCAGGACCTAGTGGCGTGGGTCCAACCCACAGCACTAAGAGGTCGGTGGGATCCCTCAGAGGTGAGCGAGCCCATGTTGCTGCGGGGAGCAGGATTGGGTATACCACAGCACTGCGTCATTTTTTTCCCTCTTGGAAACAGCTTTAGGAAGGTCTGAGGCAAGGAAGGAATTAATTAAATTCCCAACCATGTGGCTAATACACTGTCAGTGCAAAGCTCAAGCTGCGGTTACAGATGGTGAGCTTAGATGCTTTGTAAAGTCCTGCCCTGTGTTTTGGGAAGTGCAGTATCTTTACAAACCTGCCCTGAAACCTCCTACCCACACAGTGTCCGCACTGTAAGCTGGTCAGAACGTCTTCAATAATATATTTCTTGCTTGGTCCTTTTTTTTCCAATCAAAAGATGCTATTCATCTCACAGACCAGTGATTTGCAAAGACCTACAGCTTCCAATTAAGTTTGAGGAGGGGAGGTTTGTTAAGGTCCAGGGTGGCCTCCCTACCCAGGTCAAGGAAGAGTTTCAAATAGCCCCCAAATAATAACTTCTCCCCTGCAATAGCTGTTCCAACACGATTTGGATTTGTGAAAAAACTCTCCACAGTTTTTGTTCCTCTGTGGAACAAAAACAAATGCTGAAAATGCAAAAGAGGTTGTGAAACAGAATTATCGACTCCAGCCTGATCTAATCGGCTCATGCACTGGTTCACACTGGTTTAGTTAACACATAAAGAAAAAAAACACACCACTTTTATTTTCCTGATGACACTCATCAAACTTAGTGCTTATAGTAACAACCTTTGCAAGGACTTTGACTACCTGCTCACCTCCCCCAACGCTTCTCATAGTGGATGTCAGGCTGCCCCAGCACACTGACAGTGGTTTGTTCCCTTCAGGGTGGTGCTGATGACTGCAGAAGGGGAGGAGGAACAAGGCCCCCCCCCCAAAAAAAGGGACAAATGGCCTTCACGGCAGGAAGGAAATGCATCTATGTGTGTGTGGAGACAGCAAAACAAGCAAATATTTCCTTCAGCATTCCTCCCCCTCCCGCACACACCCATTGCTTGGAGCTACAGGAGGCAAAATTGTGTGGGAGCTATTTGGTAAGGCGTTGGCAACACATCTCCATCCTCATTAGGGCATTGAAGTGTGCAGGGTGGCAAGGAAGACCAGAATTAGAGCAGGCTGACGGGATTCGAGTCACTGGGATGGGCTTCCTCACTCCAAAGCTGCCCCTGGCAAAGGGGCTCTACCTCAGCAGGGCTGAGCCTCTGAGCCTGAAAATCTCACACTTTGCTGCCACCTCAGCCTTGCTCGCTGTTGCCCTATTCTTAGAGCATTTTCCCTGTGGGATTGGTCTCAGCATTTTTTTCCCTCTCTCTCCAGAAAATGAGCCAGCTGAGACTCCATCTCGCTAGTCATTTTGAATTGAATTTGGCTGGCTGCTTCTGCATCAGACTTTGCAAGGGGACCATTAAAGTCTGCCCTCCGCTGCCTAAGAAGGGTCCAAACACTGACCATACAGAAGTTACAGTGAATTCAGGGGGGCAGTATCTGCTCTCGCCAGGTATAACCCATTCTGTCTAGAAACTGAGAGTGAATTCAGCTTTCCAACAAAGGATCCACCTTTGTTTTTTACCAGTGGGTGTGCAGACAGAGTTTGACTCTAAGGGAGGAAAGCCACATGGACTGAAGATGTACACACAAAGAGGAGGTAGATCACACCTGCTTCGGGCAGAGAAGAAATGTTGTCCAAGAGGCAAGGTGATGGGGGAAAGAGCCTAGAGAAGGAACAAACCCAACTGCATTTTCACTGCAGCAGTCAACAGCTCACCAAACCCACCCACTTTTCTTTAGTGCTTTCCTTGCATGCTGAGGCTGCAGCCACCAGAGGTCAATGTGACCACGTCAACCTCAGACAGCTATTGCTGGGTGCTGCACAGAGCCCCTTTGAAACTCTGGGATGATAAACAGAAATATGAAGTAGGTAGTTTTTTTCCTACCTCTCAGGTTATAACTTTGGGGTAGATTTGCATGTAAACCAACATTCAAAGCACTAATCACAACATGACCTCAGCACTATCCTGGTAAAAAGGGCTGGAAAATCACAATGTCCCCAATTGTGTCCTGCAAACACTCTCAACTGAAACCCTGTTACTTGCCCATGGTCCTACAGGACCCCACAAGTGCTCCTGTCACTCCAGGTATGTCTCATACTGCTGGTTTCAGTGTCACTCAGGTTTTTTCATCAGCCCCAGACCTGCCCTGTTAGCAAGAGGTGGAAATGGGTTATCCGTCCTCCCCTGAGTCCCACTTCTGCTCCCTGGGGCATAAGGTCTGTCACAGTGAATGAGGTCTGCCACAGACCCAGGCTGTCTGAATAAAACAAGTAGCTGACCTGCAGCCAGAGGAAGGCAAATGGTTTAAATGAGCAGGGTCATCAATCTGGATTAGAAGTCAGACAGGAAAGACAGCACTGTGCAGAACAGAAATCAATATGTCTACAAAGCTTTGTAACAGCCAGCTGTTCCTCTGCATACCAGTTACCTTCTCCTCTCCATCCCACCTGTATCTTCCCCTAGACCTCCTCAAACAGTCACATAGAGGCCCTTTCCATCCAAGCCTCCCAACCCCTTTATCATCTGTGTGGACACCCGCCTAGTCAGAACAAACAATACACTCCTATTCCTGCCCCAGCAGATCTCCAGCCTCATCTCCAGCCTTTCAGGATGCCAGCTTTCCCTAGATAAAAGCCATCTCCTCCAAGAATACTCCCCTGGACTACAGGATCATCAGTGGTCCTCTGCCCAAAGCTCACCAGCTGCCCAGACCAAGCGTGTTTCCACCATCTTATATGAGCTCTAGCTTAGGATAGTAGAACAGACAGACCAGAAGGCAAACCCTGCCTTGTGTTTGCAGGGCAGCTAAGTTGAAGACACCAAGACAGTGAGAAGCACCAGCTCAGATGCCATTATATAGACGAGCAAACTGACTGTGGGCCATTTGAATTCAGAAGAATAAACTGCCACCATGAGATTAACAACTTAGCTGTCAGTTCTGCTCTACCTGCTTCAGAAATGCCCTCATGCAGCTTTGACAGGAGGGAAGGAAGGAGTTTAGATGGAAAACACCACTTCTCCCTTCCTGAGATAATCAAAGCCCCATATGGCTCCTCTCATGAGCTGGTAGACAAGCATGGCCCAGGGTGTCTGGCAGCCAGAGTCCCTAAGAGTCACTGTCAGGCTGAGAGTGGCCAGATGCTGAAGGAGGAGGAGCAGGAGGGGGTGATACCATCCCGTAACACCCATAACACTGAACATGTGCTGTGTCAGGGAAAGAGACAGGGTTCATGCATTGAAGAAGGAAAATGCTGCCCACCAGCAAATTTGCTCCATAAAGCAACAGACAACATAAATTAAGTCCCCCAAACCCCTCTTCTGCTACAATAGTTGGGGCTTTCAGGGTGCGGGCTGGTGATGTACATGGGAAGGCATGTTGGCATTTCAGCCTGCAACCCATCCAAGCTTCAGCAGCAACTGTCAGAGGACAGATCCTGGTTCACCTGTGCACCTGGCCTTGCAGTTCATGGTTTGGGCAACAAACCCCAGCCTGGTGGTTTTGTAGTGCCAGAAATACCCGATTGTCTCAGGAAGGGCAATGCAACTGCAAGAGAGGGAGGCATGTTGAGACTTTTCTGGGGTTTCAGTAGGCCAGGAACAGGCCAGGCCCTTTTCCCATGGCTGGAGAGCAAACCTGTCCAGGACACAACAAGAAGAGCTGAGCTGATGCCAAGGGAGGCAAAGTCTTTCTGAAGAATAAACAGCAATGTCACCAGCACTTGTAGCACTGCTCCAGAGCCATAGGGTGGCACTACCGCACCGTCCAACCCCTTGGGGAAGGAGGTGGCTGGGGAAGAACCAAAAGTTTTGGGTCAGCGTGGCCTTCTGCGGGAGCCCTTGCAAAGGGCAGGATGTGGAGAGCCAAGGGCTGAGCCTTTTGCTGCCATGCAGACCTGCCAAGGCTCCTCACTCCTGACTGCTGAGGCCTTTCCCAGACCCACACCAACACACACCCTACTCCCCTTCATCTCTGCCCTGACCTATACGGGGCCCAGCTATTCCCATCCTACAGCTGACTGGAGATTGCTGCTGCACCAAGCCAGGCATCAGCCTCCCCTCTGCTCCCATTAACGGTGACGAATGGGGTGTGCTCCAGGGTGCCTGTCAGAGGTGGGTCTGCACAGAGCACCCCTCAACCCACCTCCAGCATGGGCCAAGGGGTAAACCTAAAGCTGAGACCTGACAAGCTTCGTACAGATGTGACCTCAGCCATAGGGGTTAGATGCCAGAGGTGAAGGCAAGAGCACAACATCTTGGACCTCATTTCCTTCTCTGCATACCACCACAGCCAAACCAGATGCCCTGCAGGATGTGAACCTAGATAATGCAGGAGGTCTTGCAGCCCTTCTGCCGGCTGCACAGGCTCTGTGCTGGAGCCGTTGTGGCTGAGTGTGGTGTCATTTGTAACCTTCCCCTGAGTGCTCCTCCATGCCTGGCATTCCTGGAGCTCCCCACTCCTGTGTCCCAAAGCCAATATACCCAGCTACCTCCTCGGCTTGGCCTGAGGGGCTCTTTGCCCTTTAGATCATCCTGCAGAGACCAGCATCTGCCAAAGCCAGAGACAACCACAGAAGGAATCAAAGTGTGGGGTGCAGCAGGAGCCATGCCTCACTTTCCAGGAAACCAACCCCAGTCTCCCTGCTAGACCAGACCTTTGCAAGCCCTGGGAATGTAACCCCAGCCCCACCGGGAGCTGGATGCCCATTTCCCCTGGGAAGGAGTCGTGCTTTGCCCCAGGGATGCATTCCCGGCTCCGCAGACAGACACTAGCTGGAGCCCGCCCAAGAGCAACGAGCTTTCCAAGTCCTTTCCCTTTCTTGGGGGTCTGCTAGTCACATAAACAGGAAAAGCCTGGCCCTCTCCCCCCCCTTCCACAACTCTACCTCCCTCCCCTCCTCTCCAGCGTGCGCTGGCGTGATACAAGCCCCAGTGTTGGGCTGCTTGGCCCCCACGGGAGGAGCTGCCGGCTGGCCCCTGACCCTCAGGCTCCGCATTTCCTGTGGCAGCCAAGGAGGGAGACGAGGCCCCTTCTTCCAGACACTGAGGCTGGGCGTAAAGGGGCCTCTGCGGGCCAGCCCCATCCCGGAGAGGGGAGGAAAGGTCGTGGCGGTCCTTTGCCAGCAACCCGAGGTCCGAGGAGGCAAAGCTGACAGCTGCCCTGGGAGAGGTGGGACAAGGAGCCTCCAGCCGAAATGACAGGGCGAGGGCCACTGTCCCGCCCCAGCCCTGCAGCCAGCTCTCCAAACCCTTCTTTATCTCCTGGCGCTTATTTTTAAAAGCTTTGTGGCCTTCCCTCCTAAAACCAAAGGCAGCCACGCAGGGTCAGGGCGACTGCCCAGAGTGGGTGCCTGCAGGAGAAGGGTGCAGCTCCTCCTCCAGCTCACACAGTCCCCCTTGAGGAACCCAATGCTGTTAACCCTCATCAAGCTAAACCCAGCTGTGTTACCCATCCTAAGACAAAAAAGCTCGGACTAGTTCCTAGGAGGTCATCCCTCCAGGGAGGGCTAAGCTAAGACAGGCATCCCCTGCCCCTCTGCACTTCTCCCATGGGTAATCACTGGGAGCAAGACTGAGATCTTCAGAGGGGAGCTGGGAGAAGAACCAAGCCTTCTTGTAGGCGATTGGCTTCAGACGCAGATCCCTGTCCCCAGGGTCCTAGCCCATGCTTGGGCTCTGTGCCAGCCTCGGCTTATAAAAGCCCAGGATGCCGGACAGATGTGATGCCTGCTCTTCACGGCCTGGCAGGAGGTGCCGGATGCTTGGGGAGAGCAGGGAGGGGGGATGGCATCCTGGATGGAAACCTCTGGCATGCCTCTGCGCTGATCTCCACTCTGCCCTGGAATGCGCCCGCCAGCAGCATGTGGGAAAGTGGAGTCAGCAGAGACCTTGGATGTGTCAGCTCCCCGGCTGAGTAAACAAGAGGAGCCCTGGCAAGCGTTCAGCCCCAAGCATCTGAGACCTTGAAAAAAGGGGGATGGAGACAGGGAGGTTCTTCTGTCCCCTCCTTGCTCAACCCCTGAAAAATATCTCCTAATATCTCCCCTACCTCAGGTGCTAACGCCACCTCCTCTCACCCTTACCATGTCTGGAGAAGTACCGGAAGAGACTCTCCCTGAGGCGTTTCCAGCACCTGGTTGTCAGATCTAATATCCCTGGAGGAAATGGCCCCTGGGAGACAGAGGGCCATGAGAAGAAAAGGGGGGTCTGGAGAAGAAAGGGATGGGATTAAAGGGTTTATCACCCCCTACCATGAACACCCATCCATGCCCTTTGGCCATCTCCCAGACAGCAGGGAGCACAGAGCATGGAGAGAGCTGCCACCAGCAGTACTGGCACTGCCTCGGTGAGTGCAGTGACAGCCGGGACAGAGAGGCTCACTACAGCTCCCAAATAAATACCTCCCTGGCCCTAGCTGGAGACATTCCCACTGGGGGATACCTGCTCCAGCCAACCTCCCTGAAGGTTTCACAGGCCCAAGGAGAGGCTGTTGAACAGGTTTCCCTGGTGCCAGCCAGAGACATGCTCCCACCGCTCTTCAGGTTGCCAGTGTTGCCTCCCTTGTCTCCTCCATAAAGTGCACCCATGTGAGATGACCCCTCATCCCCTCTCTGCCCAGGCACGGGAGCCTGGTTTGGGGACTGGGGAAGAGGGATGGGCTGGGGAAGGTCCCCTCACATCTCACCGGTGGAGCCCATCATCTCCTGGGGGGTGAGCTCCTGCAGTGGCAGTGCTGTGAGGCTGTGCCTGCCTTCTGGCCACTGTCCCATGTCCCCTATCACTCCTCGGCAGGCGCGGACTCCCAGAGAATGAGCCATTGTTCGCCGGTCCTGCGGCCTCTTCCTGTCCCCGTAGGGCTGCGAGACAAACAAAAGCAGAGCCAGACGCCATGGGGAGGAGGCTGGACCTGCCCCTCCTCCAGATCCCGCAGCAACCCCACAGGCGGGCAGGCAGGCAGACAGACGGATGCCCGCCTTGGGGGAATGGGCAGGGACACCCCTATTTTTAGCTGCCTCTGCATCCCCACCCCCTTCCTTCCGTGGGCCAAAAATACACAGGCTGGATGGACAGGCAAAGCCATTATGATAAAAGAGTTGTCCAGGCCACTGGACAGTGTCCAGCCACTCCCCTGGCTTTCACCTCTTCCCTTTGACCAGGGCAGGTTCTTCACAAATGGTCTCCCTATCCCCCCATGGATGACTTATCTCCTTATCCCCATCCCTCGTTCCCTATATCCCCACATCCTTTCTCCGCCCATCACACCCTTCCTCATCCCCACTCCTTGTCTGCTCCATGGATGCATCCACCATGCCTTGACGGTCCCCTCTCCCATGCCACACCACCCCTGGGGACCTACCCCCTTCTTTTGTGACCCTTCAGCTCCTCCTTTCCCCAAAGCACCCTCCCCCACCTCCTCACACAATTCAACTCCAAAAGGCTCTTTCCCCCTACAGTCCCCCCCAGCTTCCTGCACCTCACATCCATCCCCTGTGCACCCTCCCTCCCTGCTGCATCCCTTCTACCTCCACCATCTCCCCACCCCAGCAACTTCCATCCCAGCTCCCTCCAGCCTGCACAAGCTTTAAACTCCTGCACGTGTGCTCCCCTCCTTATCCTGCCGAGGAAATGGACCCATGGATGCCCATGCACACAGAGAGCAGCTTCTCCAAGCAGCAAATTGATATCTGAGCTGCCCCCAGCCCTGGTTTCTCCTGCACCTCCTTAAGGTCTGTGAAAAGGAACCACAGAATCAAATGGTGTTTGCTGGGGAGACTTAATGTACATACATATACATTATACATATACATACATATATATATACACACATACACGTCTTCTTTCCCAGTGCCCAGTTTATGCAACATCCTCTCCTTCCTCTCCCTCCTCCCAGACATGTCCTTCCCCCCACCCCCCCCACCCCAGCCCCTTCCCTCTCCTCTGCGCCACGGAGCAAGCTGGGAGAGCATGGACCAGTGTCTGTCCCTCCATCCTCCCTCCCACAACACCCCCTGAACACCCCTACAGCACCCCACATCCCCGGCCTGTGAACAGGACTAGCATAGGAGGAGGAAGCTGTGGAGGGTGGGAGGAGAAAAAAGGATGAAAACATTTGGGATAGGAGGAGATGGGCAGAGGGAGGGAGGCAGCCCGCCAGCAAGCCTGGAAACTCATCCCTACCTCCTCCTGGGCTTTGGCAAATCCTGAGGCTTTGAGTTCCTGGCCCAGCTCCCAGGGGAAAAGCAGCCCTCCCCACGCCCCCCTACTTTGCAAGCCCCACAAGCAGGACGTGGTCAATCCCATTCCTTCAGCCTCCTGCTGCTCCAGGGAGGCAAGCTGGAAGAATCAGTGGGGAAAATTAGAAATGGGCTTTTACAGAGATCAACCCACCCTCTTCTCTTCTAGTATGAGGGGGTCCAGCCCAATGCTGCTGCCTGCCCAGTGGTGCTGGCTGCAACCCGCATGCTTTCCTTCCCCGGTGCAGCACAAGGATGCCAGGAACCACACCGCTCTCATCCCTCTCTCCAGTTATCACAAAGGCTACAGGCACAGAGTGGAAGACTTGCAGAACAGCCCCAAAAATGGGCTGAGCCTGGCCCAGAACATCCCTGGAGGTGCCGCCAGTGGAGAAATCATCCCTGTGAAGAAACTGTGGGACATGAGGGATCCAGTGACCAAAAAAACCAGTGCTGGCATCAGACCAGAGATGCCACTGGGTGTCTCACACCTAGCCCTCGCCCTGGGGTATCACCTCCTGCCACCATCCCAGCTTGCTCATCCTAAAACAGGCTCTGCCTCCAGCTCAGCCCCAGGGCAGCAAGACATAGGCTGCAGGCAGCACAGAGAGCTATGGGCTTGGATTGGAGAGGAGGGACCTGAGAGCACCAATGTGAGGGGGGGGGCTGGATGAGGCCCTATGGGCACCCTCCCCATCATGGAAGGGGTCTGTCCCCCACCCTGCTACCAGCAGTAATTCCCATACCCGTGCAGTATGCGCCCGCGCGGCGGCTGCGAGGAGAATGGAAACATCTGGAAGTCACCCGCAAACAAGTGGTGCTCCCAGTTAATGAGGAAATATGAGCCGGAGACCCTGGGCAGCAACAGGATATCTGCTTCTTGTGCGCTGAGCAAGGCACCCCCTTCCCGTGAAGGCCCCCACCTGCCCTCCTTCCTGGGGAAACTTCCAGCGATGGGGCTCCAGGAGTTCTGCAGTGCTCCCAGAGCCCCATCCCTGGAAAGTTCCCCAGAGAAGGAAGGCAGGCAGGAAGGTAGCAAACAGAAATATCAAGGAAGACAAACCCAGGGGTGAGCAGCCCATCCTCAAACTGGGGTGACCCCATCACCCTCCCTCAGCTCCCCCCTGGCACTGGGGTAAGGGAGAAGGGAATTTTTCTTCTCCGGAGGGAGTCCTGCACCAGCCTCCTTCAGACATCAGGTCTGTGAGCAGCAGGGGCTGCAAAGCAAGGTGTAAGGAATGACCCAGCACCCCCCATTTCCCCCCCCCTAGCACCCTCCATCCCTCTCTCCATCCCCATTGCACTCAGCCACCCAAAAGACCTTGGCCCATGCTGGAGGGATGAGCATCGGGAAGAAGGGGAGGGACAATTTGCACAGCCCTGTCTTTGATGTTGTAGGAATCAAAGCAAATCCTGAGCTGGGAAGGCTGCAGGGCCACTTTGCTCCCATGATAAGTGCAATGGCCGGTCTCTCCATAATGGTAAGACTGGTACTGTTGCCTGGGGCACAGGGTTACAGATGGGATGAAAGGTTGGGGTGACTGAAGGTAAATGAGGGAGCCAGGCATCTGTGGTGATGGGGCTGGGAGGTGTCTAAGTCTTAGCTCCTGCCCAGGGCACGGATGTGGCTCTGCAGCACTGTCCAGCCCCACAGCTACCTCTTGTTTATCAGCTGAGGTGGATAAACAGTCTGGGAGGCAGGACTGAATAGATTTGCTTTACAGGCAGCTGTATATGAAAGAAGGGGGGTCTTAGGAGGGTGCAGCCCCAGCTGGAGGGGCTGCACCACCTCTGCTCATACCCAGGCAGCCAATGGCCAGGATGGGCACTGAGTCCTGGAGCCAGCACATACCCTGGAGGTCTGCAAAACCCTTCAGCACCAGCCTCAGTTGGACAAAAGTCTGGCTGGCATGGCTGCAAGACTACAAGCTTTGGGGAAAGATGCTGAAGAGGGGGTATTTCCAGCCACTTTCCTGGAAATGGAGCCTGTTCTGGCCCGGAGCGCAGAGATGTTTGGAGCAGGGGTGAGGAGGAGGAGGCAGAGGAGAACTGGCCGCCCCACAAGGAGCAGAGCATGGCCCCCGTCCCATCTGGAAGAGATTTGTTCTGCATTCCCCGGCGGAGACGGTTGCCATAGCCCAAGCTTCACTCCCCGATGCAGCCCCCACCACAGGGCATGGGGATGGGGGTGAGAAGGGTGAGGGGGAGCCCCTTGGGCTTGGGGGGGGACATGACCTGGTAGGCCATGCAGAGAGAGGAGACCCAAAGAAAGGGTCTTTTCCTGCCTCTCCCACCACCCCTGTTGGCTTCCTCTGAAGTGGGACATGGGGGAAGAGATGCCTACACTACCTCTGGCAAGCAGGGAGGATGCAGGTCACTATTTCTCCACCTTTCCTTGCTACTGACACAGCTCACCCCTCCTGAGACCTGAGCTCCTGTCTCCCTCCAAGACATGGACCCACTTAGCAGTACCACCAACATGCACAGTCCACGTGCTTTTCTTAATCCCTAATGGAGAAGACCTCCACAGAAGGCAGAAAACCCAACTATTCCATCTCACAGAGGAGAAGCCAAAGAGGCTGAGAACAGTGCCAAAATCCTACTGCTGCTTATCAAACCTCCGAGCAATAAGGTGCTCCTGCCCAGGCACCCCAGCACAGGCGACCTGAGCCTAGCCAAGAGGCCAGGCTCCATTTTGGCATCTCCTCTGCAGACATCTTGTCATCCCTTTAGCCAGGTCCTGCTCAACCCCAACAAGTCTCATCTTGCTTTTGCCAGCAGAGCCACCTCCCTTCTCCTCCACAGGGCCCTGAATAAGTGCCTGTGCCTGGCCAAGTGCTCCCCAGCAGAGCCACTGAGTCTTGTCTGGAAGCCATGAGGGTCTCCAATGGCACTGGTGATGCCGTACCCACCAGCAGGTTGCCCCTCGTTGGTACTGATGGGAACTTCTGCCCTGTGACCATCAATGGACAAAGCAACGAAGTGCAATGCCAGAAGTATGTGGTGTCCCATATGTGGGCAAAACCCCTCCCTGGTGCCACCAAGGAGCACCTCCTTGAATTTACCCAGTGCCACCCCCTCACCCTGGTCTGACGCCATGCTGCTGATATGGTGCTTGTCCTGACCCCATAATGCTTGTCCTGACCCCATAATGCCTGTAGGGCCCACACAGCCTTTGCAGAGGCTGTTATCCTGCTGATGATCAATCCAATGCTACCAACAGATCTTTGGCATGACTGCCTACCCCCAATCTCTGTTCCTGGTTGGTATCACAGGCACCAGGGACTTCCCATCCAACGCTGGATGGGATGACTTTGTGTGATACATGAGGGGGTCACACACAGGGGGCAAACAATTCTCCTTTGCTCCCCGCAGCAAGGCTTCTGTAACCAGGTTAGCCAGTGACCTGGGCTTCCCCCTTCTCCCAAATTCATGGAAGCGGGCACCCAGGAGTGGGAGGCAGCCAACACTGGAGGATGGGAAATGGCACTGGGAAAGTAGGGGGGTTGGGGAGGCGGGCAGTGACAGAGAAGTTCCTGAAGTTTTGTGTCCTGGATAGTTGGAATAAATCTCATTTTCTCTGGTCTCCTTGTCGAGGCGAGGATTGGCTCAGCAGTGCTGCAGCCCGCCCTCCTCCTTCCCATGTCCCCTCCCCGCCAGCTTCGCTCCCTCTCTCCCGTGGCATCGGGGCGTCAGCCTGGGAGAGCCAGCCTTGGGGGGACAGCCGTGGGAAAAGGGGGGGGGGGGGGCACACCTCCCCCTTCTCCTCTCCCTGCTCTGGGAGGCAGAGCCGGTAACCCACGGAGCAAGTTAGGGAGCCCACAGGGAGCGTCTTCCAACTTTTCGTCCGGACAACAGGAAAAAAAAAAGATAACCCTGGTTCGGAAGAGGTAAATTCTGAAAGTTTTTATTCCACTGTGTGGAGGGCTGGGGGCGGGGGGGGGGGGGGGTTTGGTAGCAGAAGCAAAAGGGTGCAGAGGGAGGTAGGAGAGAGGAGAAGCGGGAAGGGTGGCAAGGCGATGGAGACGGGGAAGATGGCAAAAAGAAAGGGAGAAGGCAGGAATGCAACAGGAAACTGGGAGGAAGGAAAGCGGGAGCAAGGAGAGGAGAGACAGTCTGGGGAGGGGAGGCAGGAGAAAAAGGGAGTGAGGAGGGGGTCCCAAGGATGGGGGAAAGCAGCAGGGCACCCCCATCCTGCACCCTGCTCTGGATACCACTCGAAGCCCCGCATGCTCTTGGGTGCCTCGATTTTGGGGCTTTGGAGGAAGAAAGGGAGCGCTTTCGGACAAGGGGGATGGATGACTGGAAACCCCCCCGTCTTTGGAGCCCCAGCCTCCCTCCACGTCCCAGCATGTCTGCTTGGAAAAATATCCTTGTTATACAGAGAGATAGAACATATATATATAGCAGCCAGTAGCGCAGGAGTCAGACTCAGGCTTGTCTGCCTACTGCCCGGCACTGCTCCGGGGAGCTGGAAGAGGCCCAGCCTGGCCAGCCGAGCCCCTTTCCACCTTCCCCAAAAGCCTGCCCTGCCGGCTCACCCCATCCTAGAACAAAGTGACCCAGCGAAGGAGCCTCTGCCTCCTTCCTCCAGCAAAAGGAAGGATTTTTGGCACTTGGGAAGGCT
The DNA here is from genome assembly GCA_013400615.1 of Syrrhaptes paradoxus. NCBI lineage: Eukaryota > Metazoa > Chordata > Aves > Pterocliformes > Pteroclidae > Syrrhaptes > Syrrhaptes paradoxus. The sequence continues at coordinate 128,760 of VZTO01013931.1, forward strand.
GGGAAAGTATTCCTGGCCATCCACAGCCATTTCCAGCCACTCTTCCCACTGTTGAGACCACTCCAAACATCTCCTCACCCTCTTTTGGAGTATGTCCTCTTTGGGTGGGTGGGGGGGAGCTGTAAGGAGAGGAGGAGGAGGGAAGAGGCTGCTTTTAGCAGCTCCAGCCAACTAGACATCTGGATTATTTTCCCCCCCTTTCTGGTTTCCGCTCTTCCCAGCAAGCAGAACAGCTCTGGCCATTCCTGGTGAGTGGAAAACCAGTGAAAACCAGCTGAAGTCAGAGGGGAAAACGGGGGAGGCCAGGCTGGGAGGAGGAGGAGGTGCTGGCGGTTGGTCTTTGAGGGCAGGGGGCTTCCCAGAGGAGGTGAGGAGGGAGCCAGGGAAGGGGAGGTCGGAACAGCCTGTGGGCTTACTGTGGCAAATGCAATGGGCTGCCGGACGGAAGCAGCATCCGGACAGACGGGTGGCTGCACGGGGGGTCCCCATGCCCAGTGGAGGAAAGGAGAGTGCACAGGTCACCCTTTGCCCGCCGATTCATGAGATCACGAGTTTCCCCTGGCATGGAGGGCAGAGAGGAGGGCTCAAAGGGGCACAGCCAGCAGGGAGATGCACTAGGGGCAGAGGGAAGGAGGAAGAAGGGGGAGACTGGAGGGAGAAAAAGCCCAACAGGCCTGCCGGAAACCTGTTATCCAGGTAGGGTTGGGCACCAGCTCCGTCCCTCCCTCCCTCCTCTCCCAGCATGTGCTGCCTGCCAGGAGGCAGGGAGAGCCGGGGGCCAGGAGGTGCTGGCTTCTGTCCCCATGGTAGCCAAAGGACAAGGAAGGGGAAACACTGTCCTCCTCCTTTCTTCCACTCTCCTGACGCATCCCCCTTTCCCTCACCTCCCCACCCTGTTCCCAGGGCAATGCCAGTCACCCAGTCACCTAATACCCTTTCCTGGGGTCACGCGCCTTCCTGGGGGATCTCAGGGCAGCTCCAAAATAGGGCCACATCTCTCTTCCATGTAGTCCCAAGCCCCCTGTTGTGCTTCAGGGACCACCCTGGTGACTTTCCTTGCACCCCAAGAGAGCCCTGACCCAGTGGCCATGGGTGGGCCATGGAAATTGCTCCTTGGTTGTCTTCCCACCCAAAATCTCCCACGTGCCTCGCCTGTCCCAGCTGCGAGGCAGCTCTGCACAGCCTCCGTGAGCAGGAGGCAGATGTTGGCAGCATGAGCCAGGGAGCTGGGGACCAGCAGGAAGCCAACCTGCCACCATCCTCATGCTGGCTGCCACCAGCCACTGCCACCCCAGGAGACAGCCAATGGCGCTGGGAACTGCCAGGGGAGGTTTGTTTTCCCTCCCCAGGCATTAACCTCTGGCAGATAAGAGAGGCCCTGGGTGAGCAGACAAGGCCAGGGCAAGGTGAAAACACGTGTAGCCAGCCAGCAGAGCAGCTCCATGCCCAGGGCTCCCCCTCACCAGAGCATTTGCCCCCACAGTGCTGCCTGTCTGCTCTGAGGTGACCTGGGGACAGGCAGGGGAGGCAGGCAGCTGTGAGGAGACAGACGGAGCCACGCAGTGATGGGGGTCCTTCCATGCAGGGAGGGATGGATGCAAGGCTTCTGCACTGGCTCTTGGCACGCTGCCCTCTGCAACCAGCTCTGCTGAAGGGACCCAGCTCTGTCCTGTTCCTCCGGCCCCTGGGCAGGGACTGAGCCCAAGAAGGGACAGGTCCCCAGGCAGCCACCCAGACCACTGATGCTCTGAGATTCCACGTGCCCCGAATCCTCTCCTTTCCCCAGCCCACCCTCTCCCTCTTGCCACACACACCGATCCGGGATCTGCTGATCTGCGTGTCCTCCCCACTGACCGGGGAGGTCATTGCCCTGCTGTCATGCACTCAGCTGCTGCTTCCCCGCCTGTCCCCTCCTGCAACTCCAGGACCTGCCTGTCTGCAGGGACCTGTCCTGCCTTCTCCCCCGACCTCAAGCCTTCACGTCCCTTGGCCTGCCTCAGTTTCCCTTGCCTGCAAAGCAGCTGCCCTCTTCACACCCCCAGCTCCCTGGAGCTCCAACATGTCTGCTCAGTGCCTTGGGACCCAGCCAGGGGAGGACAAACAAACCAATATATAAATATTGCATTTTCCTTCGCTGCTGCCCCTCCTCCCTGAGAAGCACACAGTCCCCAGGCCTCACCCTCTCCTGAAGGGTTCATCTGAATAGCAAAAAGAAGGGAGAGGTTTCTCGCCCCAGGAGCCTGGGCAGCCAGGCAGGACACCACTCTGGGAGGAGGTGCTGCCTGGGAGGGAAATCCTCAGCTTGGGTTTCAGCATGGGCCCAGCAAAGCTGCTTTGCAGGCAGGGGAAACAGAGGCATGCCAAAAGAGGTCAGAGGGGTGAGGGAAAGTACATGTTTTGGGGGAAAAAGCCTTTTTCTTCCTCCTCAAGAGGAGGGCCAGGTGAGTGGGACAGCAGGTAGCAACCTTTCCACTGTTTCTCATGCACCTGCTTTAACCTCCCCAGCTGGTCCCAGGGCTACAACTGGTGTGGTTGGGAAAAACCTTCTCCAAGGGCTTCACCATTCCTCTTGTCTTGTTTAGGTGGCCAACAACAGGACTGAGGCACTTGCCCTGCAGCCCACCCCAAGCTCCCATCACTCCCTGCCCCGTCTGCAGCAGCAGCAGAAGTTGATGGATTAAGCCCTAAGCCCGCAGCCAGACACAGCGTCCAGCAGCCGCTGCAGCACCAGGAGTGACCCCAGGTCCCCACCAGGGACACCTCCACGCTACCACCATCCTCACCACTGGGGACGTACCCGCTGCGGGTGATTTCATGAGCACAATATAGTGCAGAGCAGCAGGGGGACAGGCACCACTCCCACCCGCTGACAGCCAAGGTGACGTGAGCTGTTCCCCTGAGAACATCGGTGCAGGAGCGATGGGGAGGCCGGGGATGTGACAGGCCACCCCAGTGCTGGAAGCCCAGAGGTGGCTGGGTTTTGGGGCTTTTGCAGGGGCAGACGTGAGGTGAGGGGTGCAACATGAGCCTGGGGAAGCTGCCGGTGCTCAGCTGGGTGTCAGGCTCCCATGGCAAGCGGCGGCTGAAGTCGGAGCTGACACCAGACATGATCAGCCCGCCGCTGGGGGACTTTCGGCACACCATGCATGTGGGGCGCGGCGGGGACGTCTTCGGGGACACCTCCTTCCTCAGCAACCATGGTGGGGTTGACACAGCCAAAGCCAACAACTTCTTCACCCGGACGCTGCGGCACGTCCGCCGAACGCCACTGAGGAGCCGGGGCAGCAGGGGCCAAGCAGGGGCATCACCGGCCCCCCCAGCTGTCTCACCCATCATCAAGAACGCCATCTCACTGCCGCAGCTCAACGAAGGGACATATGATGGTAGCAGTGGCCGGGGCTTAACCAGCAAATTCTCCTTCAAAAGTGGCTCCAACAGCTTCTCCAAAACACACCAGGCCTATGGTGAGTAAAGCATGAGGCAGGGGCTGGCACCCAGGCACAGCGCATCCTCTGCAGCCCCTCTCCATCACTCTGTGCCTCAGTTTCCCCACTGAGGGACGTTTAAGAGTCTCTGTGAGAAGATAACCCTAACCTTGCTTTCAACTGCTATCCTTCCTCCTGCCCTTGGAGTGTCTCCTCCCAGGGTACCCCCCAAAGTGGGGAAGAGATGTTTTCTCCTTGTCCCCCTGCCCCATAGCCCCACACAGCTGGCAGCCTGTGTGGAGCAGTTTTAAGGGGGTGCCCCCCCATGTCCTCCCAGCCCTACACCTTCCCCTTGAGCAGCCTCCCCGAGGAAGCCAAGAGGGGGCTGGGACAGCAGGACAATGCCCACACCAAGGCAGCAAGGTCAAGTGGGTCCACAGCATGGCCTTCCCCATCTCCATGCAGGTGCCCCAACCCTGTCCCTAGCTGTGCCAACCCCTCCATCTCCTCAAGGACCTTGGTCCTTGCCTTCCCCGTTGCATTTACATCCCTCCCTGACAGCCAAGGTCTAGGAAGGACCCCTGGGGAAGGGTAGTGGGACGGATGGGATGGGGCAGTTGGGTGGCTCTTCTCTGGTCTCACAGCACTGGGCTGTGGCTCAGCTTTTCCCCAGGGAGTAAGATCTGGAGCAGAGGTGTGGGGGGCCTGCAGCAGCTGAGGGAGGTGGCTGGGCTCAGAGGAAAAGGCAAGCTGAGGCAATGCTGCCATCTCCTGGTTCCACCTGCCTGGCTCAGCCTCCACTGGCACCTTACCAAGCCCAGAGCCCACCTGGAGACCCTCCACTGTAACTGGGCTTTGGAGATGTCCGCAGAGACACTGGCCTGTCCTTTAGAGGCCAGTGACACCGATGGGAGCATGACCTGCCCCACATCGGTGGCAGTGTCCCTTGTCCCCAGCAGATGTAAGGCAGGCTTCTTCCCACATACCTGTGCCCCCTCTCACCAGCCCTCCCTTCTGCCACACAGGGCTGGAGTCCGGGTTTTGCACCATCCCTCGCGTCCCCCGCTTGGAAAAGGCCCAGGACAGCGCCTTCCCCGGGGAAGCAGAGCTGAAGCGCTCGGACTCCCTGCTCTCCTTCCGCCTGGACCTGGGGCCCTCCCTGATGAGCGAGCTCCTCCAGGTGATGAGCTTCTCCAAAACCAATGGGAGCGAGCTGGAAAAGGATGGCCCAGACCTCCTGCCTGGTGAGGGGACCAAGGAGGGGGTCCCGCCAGCATCGGGAGCATCCCAGGGAGAGGACAAGGCACCATCCAGTTTCTGGGACTGCTCTGGGCAGAGAAGCCTGTCGGGGGCCAGCTCGCTGCCGGGACTGTCAGTCTGTGCCAACGGGGAGGCACACACCATCGAGGGCTCCAGAGAGGACCCTGCCTGGGCTTCGGGGCTGGGGGCAGCGCCCAGAGGGACCCCCTGGCAGGGGCACTGGAACGACTGCACCATCGAGGCAGGAGAGTTTGACCGGGCGGCCCAGGTCCTGGCCCGCCATTATGGTGGGACCAGCACCCCACGGAGCTCGGAGAAGGGTGAGGGTCCCTGGCAGTCCCGGACACAGGCCTTGTGGGAGAGCCCCAGCAGCAGCTCATGGCGGTCGCAAGTGACAGGAGGGAGCCGGTCCCCCGAGGCCACCTGGAACCAAGGAGAAGAGGAGGACGAGGCAGCTGAGTTCTCCAGCCTGCAGGAGGGGTACACTGGCGCCCAGGGCAGGCGCAGCAATTCCTTTGAGTACGCCGATGAGGAGGAGGACGACGAAGTCAAGGTGTGAATGGCCATCCCTCCCATCATGGACCCCTGCCAGAGGCACCGGTGCTGGGGTCTTCATCCTTCTCCCTGTCTCCCACCCTCACGTGCCAGCATTGCCAGCAGACCTAGTGGGCGACCTCCTTGCCAAGCTGGGGGTACTGGGAGGCAGTGGGGGCAGAAGGAGAGACTGTCTCCCGGGGGGCTCCCCAGGGCTGGGCCAGGCTGCTGTGGGAGGCTGGTGAGGGCTGTGCATCACAGGGCCAGGCATTGCAGCCCTCCCCCAGCCTCACTGCCATTAGATGCCAAAGGGACATTCCCATGTGCCAAAGAAACCCCAAAAGCCTTCCTACCCCATCCCATTGCCCCTGGCACCGTCTCTCCCATCCCCAAGCCTGGCCCCACCACCATGTCCAGGGATGTGCCCTGTCCTGCCACCAAAGTCCCCAGCCACTCCCTGCACTGGCACAGATGCCCTCCCAGAGATATTCCCACTGATAGCTCTGGCATGTAGGGGATGGGGGTCTCCTCAGCTCCAGCTGGTGCAAGACCCTCCCATATAGCACAACTGTCTACCAGGGGAGGTCAGCTGGGGGTTCAAGAGGCAGACAGACCCACAGAGCTGAGCTTTCTCTTTTGCTCTCCCCCCCAAAAAAGCCATGAGCTCAGTGTTCAGGAGGTGAGAGCATGCACAGATATAATCGCAAGGGTCTTTCCACTTGCTTCCTGCTCCCAAGTGCCACTTAGGATGGCTTCGTTTCTGACCCCTGCCCCCTTGCAGCAGGGAGGGGAAAAATTTCTTGGCTGGCTGGAGGTAGAGGTGGGATTGTCAGGTCACCAAATTCTAAAGTTCAAGCCCCGAAAATCTCTTCCTTTCCCCCCACCTCAGAACATGGAGACTCCCACTCTGCAGCCACTCGGTCTGTGCTGCCTCTTCTCCATCCTCGCCCCCTCTCGCCATTCCCCACACAAGCACACACCTCTCTTTCCAGCGTGCCCCTTCCCAGGGATACATGTGAAGGATGTCTAATGTCCCTCACTGAGAAGCCCTGGGCGACGCGGCTGCCCTGAAACGAGCTGCCCCCCACGCTGCCCCACGTGCAAACTGTCCCTGACAGAAGTGCCTTTGTGCCACAGCACGGAGCCAAGATGCTTAGTGGCTGAGGTCACCGGAGGGACCCTCATAGGACCCCCCTTGTTCTCTGGGACAGAAGGGGGTGTGCGGTGGGGGGAGATGCTGAGCCATGGCTGCAAGGCTCCAATCCCACGCAGCACACCCACCATCTGTCTGCTTCTGGCAGGGTGCTCTTCAGAGCAGAATAAAGAGGCTCCAGCATGCTCTTGTGTTGTACATGGGAGTGCCACCATCGAGATTACGGGCAAGCCCAGCTTCCCCAGCCTCCCTGGGTGGCTGCCTCATGCTGGCCAGCAGCAGCAAGCCAGTTCAGGCAGCAGCTTCAAGGAGTCGCCAGCTCCGGCCACTGGCACCCAGTAGGATCAGCCTTTGCCACCCCTGCTCCCTCCAGGACAGGGACCCTGGCTCTCAGAACAAGGTCCTCCCATCCTCTGCTTTCGAGACTGTAACACAAGCTCCAGACCAAAGACCCACATCTGTGGAATATCCTTTCTGCCTCCACTCTGTATCCCATGCACTTATTATTGTCTTTATTAAAGCAGTTTTGATACTAACTTCTACTCTGGTGCTTCCCCTCAGCTGCAGCAACCTTATCATATTCCTTGATATGTCTGCCAGTGCCCCAGCCACAAAATCCTATCCTCCCCACTCTCAGCAGGATTTTCCAGCACCTCTGGGATCCCTGGATTAACTAGTCCAGTATTCTGCCGCTCACCGTGGCTCACACACAAAGCAACTTCCAATCCACCCGGCCCCGCATAGCATGCAGGAGGGTGCAAAGCTTCCTCTCCAGCCTGGCAATAATTCATTTGCAGACTGAAGTGGATGGGTACCCTTCCCAAAGCTGGCTTGGCTACAGCCCTCCCAGCCCATCAGACATCCTCTGTGCTCAGGCAGCAGCGAGTCCCACAGGCTGGGCAGCGAGGAAGTGGAGAGGAAGGGCAGGGTAGCTGCCACCTTGACTTAGACCAGGCTCTCTGTAAGATGCTCTTCTACTCTGCTCTCCTCCCACACAGCCCAAAGTGCCCTCATTTGCAGTCACGCATCAGTCTCACTTAAGGCTGGCGAGACACTTTGTAATTAGAGCAGCAGCATCTGATAATCAGCACTAATTGTCTGTAGTCCCATGCGAGGGACACAGACCGGCAGGTGCTGAGCCACATAACCCAGCCCAAACCCTGTTCTCCCTCCCCACTGCCTTCCCCTGCCTCACTTTCCCTGTGTAGGGTTCAGTGTGGAAATATTAGAGTAATGGGTAACCCAGCTGGAATGTGCCAGCAGATAAGTGAGGTGAGATAAGGGGGAAAGTTGGAGGAGACAACTCCTTATCAATGGCAGGAATGCTGGCTCAGGGGCACACCTGTGCTGCCTTCCCCGTGCCACCACTTTGCGTGGTACCATTCCTGTGGGAGTGCCAGGCACCCCTTCCTCCTGCCCGCTGGCTGCAAGAGCAGCCAAGAGGAACGCGTCAAACCTGTGCCCTGAGGTTCACAAACCTAACATTTAATTATGTGCTTTTGTGGCACTGGCCACATTGAATGCCACATCACTTGCATCAATACTTTTCTTCCCCTTCCTCCCTCTCTCCCTTCCAAAAACTTGGGTGCAGGAAGAAACAGTGCATTGTGAAAAGATTACTCAACCTCTCCCAGAGCAATCACATAGCGTCTTCTTCCTCCCGAACCCCACCCACAGCTTTCTTTGTCCTGTCTACTATCTGTTCAACCCCACATCCTGGTCTGACCTGGAAAAGCACCTGGTGTTATCTGGAAGCTATTTCCATCCCACAAGTGCTCCTTTCCTGTTGGTGGAAAAGCCTTGGGCTTTGTCGGTGCCTCACACAGAGCCATGGACCTCACAGAAGCCACAGCAGTTGGAGCAAGCAGTCTCACATTGTTTGGGTTTTTATTAGAGCTAGGAAGCAGCACCCATCAGTCTAGCTTGAAGGAGGTGACCCTGAAGCCTCCCTTGATGTTCATGTAGCTGATCTTATCATAGGAGTGCCGATTGGGGAACTCCACTTCATGCCCATCCGGTAGTTTCACTTGGAATTTGTCTGCCAGCATTTCAATGACCATCTGTGAGAAGAGAGGGGAAGAAGGGCAGGTATTGGGGACAAGGATGAGATTAGGAGATGAGCATGCAGGCTGTTACATGTGAGGGTCAGACCTGGTCCTGACAGCCTTAAGTTAAGCAAGGTGCTGGGGGCTGAGCTGAGGGTGGTACAGGAAATGAGTGGTTGGTATCAAGGGTCTGAGCTGGTATCTAAACTATGATCTGGGAACAGGATCTTTCCTGAGGCTCTTTTACCTACTCAGGTTCTAAACTCAGAGCAGTTAAACCCAAGTGTGTCTTTATACGCCACAGGGCTTGGATCTGCTCTGAACAGGGCAGAACAAACCAAACACCACAGTGCCCTCAGCAGCTCACCAGGACCTCAAAAAAAGGAATTTCACTGATAAACACTCACAAGCAGACAGGATGAGAACGCATCGCTGATCATTGCAAATTAAAGGGATCGTTCCCCAAAGCCATCACCTTACCACCCCTTCCTCAAGAGCCAGCCATCACTGAGGAAACGAGCTTCCTCTCCACAAAAATAGGGACTGCTTCTAAATGCAGTCCTGTTAACATCTCGGGACATCAGATGGGGTAAGACAGCAACTAGGACAGCATCCCTGGCTGGAGGAGAGGGACGATGGGCTGCCAGTGTGGATTCAGTGGTGAGGACAGAAGAGCTGAGGGAGAGGTTTTTGAACACTGCTACAAACCCTGGATTGCCTTAAAACCTGTGTTTGCATAGGAGGGAATTAGGGAGAGAAATCAGGCAGAGAGCAGCAAGATTCTGCTTCTTGAAGTCTCCCTTTACCTTTGTACGTGCCCCTGGTACACTCACCTGCTGGGCAGGTATGGGGGACATGAAGCACTTAGAAAGCCTGAGACAGACAGAGCTCATGGAAAGTTCCCAGAGGAAAGTGCTGGCGTTTTGAAGGAGGAGTGGAAATGGCAATCGGGACCAAAAAACCCAGAGGGTGAGGATGAGAAGCTGTTGGGAGGGAGCAGGAGGCATTGGATAGGACTGGCAGGACTAGGGTACAGGAATATTCTAACCAGGGGCTTCCCCCCACCACACACACTCCCAACAACCCCATGCTGGCACAGACCCTCACCTTTACAGTGGAGCCCCTGGAGAAACAGAGGTGGTCATCACGATGTTCTGCCTGCCAGGCACTGGAGCACCTGGAGTTGCACACGATGACAGACTCGTTGAAGCGGGGATTGAAGTGAAATGCCAGATCCGAGTTGCTGCAGCCGAGATTGATGCTGAAGCTGTGGGTGAACAGGAGGAAGGTCAGCCACGTGGGCAGGACAGGGTCTCAGAAGACCTGGGATCCAACACGCGGCTCTGCACCCAATTCCTCCATCAGCATTTCAAGTGCTTCTGTTTCCTTATTCTGCTCAGGAACTGGGACAGTTTGCACAGTGGTGGCATAGGGGGTCCCCTAACACTGAGCTGTGCTCACGCTTTTTGTACCTGGCAAGCTTGGAAAACCACCTCCCTGTGCAGCCCACCTTCAGTCCTGGCAAGCTGAGGTGGTTTCTTTGTACTTACCCATCAGCATCTTCAGATATCTTGCCCTTGATCTTCAGGCTGTCCCCAGTCTTCATACCCAGGTTGAAGATTTCAAATTTTTCCTAAAGCAGAGAGAAAAATAGTCTGTTGGGCTCCTTCAGCCATTCCTCCCCCACCACTGCAAGTGAGACAGTGCTGCTTAGAGAAGGTGCCCCAAGAGCCAGGAGAACGTCTACTGTTCTCAGTTGGTGTTCCTCTCACGGCCTAAAACCCTCTGTGCTGGAGGTCTTGCAAGGGCTTCTCCCCCACTGGGGGAAGAGAGGGCTGAGTGAAGCCAGAAAATGAGAAAAGATATCAGAGAGAGAAGGGAGATGAAAACAGGGTTGTCCTCAGCAGAAGGAAAGGAGAGCATGAGAGCAGAGGTATAAAGAGGGTTAAAGCAGAGAGGCACAACCCAGGGTTTAGTGATCAGCATTGCCCACAGCCCACAAAATGCAAGTGGTGAGAGAAGAGGTGGCTGTGGCTTGTCAGCCCCTCACTCAGCCTTGCTGAGCTGGGAACCCTGGGTGACGGAGGACAGGAGCAGGAGCCCTTACAGACATCTTCCTCAGGGGCACAGTAACCAGGCAGGGAGCCACCAGCAGCTTAGCTCAGAAATGCTTCGCACAGAGGACCTTACATCCCTAAACTTCCTTGTGGCTTACATATTAACAGCACCCCCGCCTCCAAAAGGCCCACTGGCTGCTATTAATCCAGGAGACTTTGATCTAAAGAAACAGCTTCCCTATGTACACTTCCTCTCATTAGGGACCTCAGGAGATTTAACCAATTCCCAGACTCCTCAGTGGGCTCCCTGTGGAGGGACCACCACACACAGCCCTTAGTGGTGCTATTCCAGCCACTGCATAGGACAAGCATCTTCCCAGCTGGTCGGTGAGGTGTGACCACCATGCTCACTTCTTTCCTTCATGCAAAAGCATCATCCAAGCTTCCTCCCTTCTCGTGGCTCTAGATTCAGCCCCAGCGGTATGGATTGCACTAGCAATTCATGTGAGCTCTCTGCAACCTCCCATCCAAGCTCCATCAAGACCCAAACCTTTTAGCTTGAGGAGCCATGCACATCAGGTTCAACAGCCCCATCCTCCCTAACCCTGAGACATGAGAAACTTGTCCTCACAGGGGAGCATCACCCCTGCTATCTTCTTCCCAGGTAAGAGCTATGAGTCAGTAGACAGTGTCCCAGATTTGTCTGAAAAATTTGGTGGTGTTTTGCCAGACTGCAGAAGTCAGTTGAAAAGTGAGAAGGAGGAGGAGGCCAAGGCTCAAGAGACCAGTAGTCCCTCGGCTCCCCTCCCAAGCCCTGCAGAGAATAGCTGAGTGTTGTCACCCTGCTGCTGCACAGCCAGCTGGGAGATGGCTTTTGCCCTTCCACAAAACCTCCTGCAGCAAGCAAAGGTAAGTGCTGATAAGCAGTCCTTCCCCGGAGATGTTTCCTGTTAGCAGGGGGTCATAAAGCCCAGCAGGCTTGAGATATTTGTTTGCTGTTGAGATCACCCAAGCTGTTGGTGAAGCCTCCCCAGGCTGAGCATGGAGCCAGCAGGAGCAGGTGGTCGGGATGGTGGTTTCTGGCATTGGGTCTGTTTCCCATCACGCTGCTGTGTCCCACCCATGCACAACTTCACATCACCCTGCTCCCCCTCAGCCATCCCAGGGAGAGCCCAGAGCCTCCCTCCCAAAGTATCTGATCATCCTACCGGCCACAAGAGGTTTCTCTTTCCGGCAACTCATGTTGCAGGGACAAGGGCAGGCCAAAAACCCTGCTTGCATAGCCACCATCAGGGTTAGTTCCCTGAACTCACGTTCAGCCAGCGGGAAGAAACAAAAACTTTTAGGGCTCAAAAGATCACATCCCAAGACGGACCATAAACTCAGTCAGAAAAATCCTTTCCTACCTGGCTGGTCAAATTGACACAGGAATGTCACAGCAGATGCAAGACCCAGGTCCTGGGCCAGAAATGTAGAGGAGGCTCCACCCTACTTGCCACACAGCCAAGCATGGAGCAGACAAAAACATCGCTTACACCAGAATTTATCCACCAACCCCACCAGCAGAATGTAAGGCTGCCCAGGAGGGAGAGCAGCATGTGGCTGAGGGACAGGGAGAACTACTCGCACAGAGTTATGTGCAGAGCCACAAGTACCACAGATGTGAGAACATGCAGGGAGGGAAGACGGGCAGGAAAGAGGCATGAGCTGCTCAGAGAGGGGCTGTGAGATTTTATCAAGATAACATTAACCCCCCTCCTACAATGCAACAGCAGGGGCGTTCACCCCCCTTTTATTTGCCACTGGGAACAATAGTGGGAAACCAGACAGCAACTCTGCCAGTGCTGGCGACTTCCTTAGTCTGCAGAGCTGAGCCTATGTGTGGTCAGACACCAGCCCTGTGCAGATGACCTCTCTCATGCAGGGGGATGTGATCCCCATGTAGGAAGGGTCCGAAGCTTTACGGACCCCAGAAGAGCTGAAATCCTCCAGTGCAATTGGAGGTAGTGACTGGGATGATGGAGGGTGAACGGGGCAGGTTGATACATCCCCACAGACACTGCAAAGCAGAAAACCCAAGGAAACAGTGACACAACGGGAATGTAAATCCCAAAGAAAGAGGAAATCCGGCTAAAGGGCATCTGCAAAGGAGGCGGAGGGTCTGTGCAGAGAGGAAAATATAAGCAATGGTTGTGGAAGCCAGCGGTCACTGGTGCAAGTGATCCAGGATCCCTTCACCCATAAAGAGATGATCCTGTAACAGGGAACCCACCTTGGAGTGCCTCGTCAGGGCCCCACATAGACCTTCACCCTGGCAGGAGAGCAGTTGGCCTGTACTGGCATGGGATGCCCATGTTCACACCGCTGGCACCAGAGAAGGCTTGTTTATCTTCCCAGAGTGTCTTGGGACAGCAGAGACCCGACAACCAGTCAGTCACTGGTGCTAGGGTGGGGGCCATGCCCGACCTGAGGGCAACTGGAGTTTCTAACGGGGAGCAGGCAGGCCGGCAATTTTGCATGGAAATAAAACAAAAATCATATTTTAAGGAGGGAAGAGACCAATGCAACCACGTGGGCTTTTAGCCAGAAGGGTGGCAGGGCAAGTCCTCTGCAGAGTGCTTTCACCACATGAAACACAGCAGCTTTGTTTGCAGAGGTCCCATGAAGTAGGTTTTGCAGTTAACAGTCCTTCCTGACCTTCCCTCTCATCACTGTGTGATCTCAGGCCACCAGGAGCACCCACAGGAGCTCAGGACCCTTAGGGTGGCTCCAGACAGCAGCACTTCATGTACCGTAGCCTAAAGCTGCCACCTCTACCACACGGCACCCACACAACTGTTGAGAACACCTTCCTCAGCATGCTGCCGTGATCCTCAGCAGCATCATGGCTGGCAGCAATATTTATTTTGTTTTCATACTCAGGCAGGAAATAAGCCAGCTAGGTGTGAAGCCCTGAGGAAAACCACAGGCTTCCCTACTTTCCAGCCAAGGCAGCCCAGCCACCCTAGATGTGAAAGGTTTCTTGGGGCCTTTTGTGGCAGGGAGCAGCCCCCAAAATCCACACCAGGACACCAAATGGTCCCCACCATCCCTCCCAACAGTGCTCTGAGGAAGGGATCCAAGGGGCTCGGTGGACAGGGCAGCCAATGCATCCTCTCTAGATGACATGAGCTATGAATAGTCCCTTGCAATGGTGACATGGATCTTCACCAATTGTGATGCTCAGCCCAGAAGGGAAGAGGGGGAGAGAGAGGAAGGTGAGGTGGTCATGCCGGCTGTGAGGATGTGTCAAACCAAGCCCTGTGAGAAGAGGCAAGAGATCTCCTCAGCATCCTAACAAAAGGCTGTGGTTTCAGCTTGGCACTAATTAGCAGCACGGGAGGAGGACACTGTGGGGGGAAAAGATGCCTGTCCCATTTTGCACTCAAGGCACTAGGGAGCCTCTGCCATGGACCAGCATCAGCGTTTGCTCAAGGCAAAAGGAGCTGGAGAGCACAACCATGCATTCCTTCTCAGAGTAGCAGCTGCTCACTCTGCTATTATTTCCTACTGCTTCATATAATTTGTGCTCCACAGCAAGCTATTGTCCCTTTCCACTGGCTATTTATTTCCTTGAATAGCCTCTGGGGAAGGATTTCAGTGCGGGAGTAAAGAAAAAAGAAAAACTCCACACAATAAATATTGAGCAGTGACCTGACTTAAACCATGTTCTCTGACTTCATCTGGGCCCTGGTTGTGATTCCTCCCAGCAGTTGTGATTAAGCCACGTTTCTGTCTCTGTTTCCCCCTTTTGTGAAGCCTAGGGGGGAAAGCCCCCTGCCTTAGAGTGCTGTAGGGTGGATTTCAATATTTTCAGAAGCTAGGGCTCAGGACACAACTGAGAAGAGGCTTGCACCACCTCCTGATGGAGATGCTCTGTGCTCCATCTGCCAGTCACAGAAATTCCCAGATAGGTTTGACAGGACTGGCTTCCCCTTCAGTCAAAAGGTGTTGGTTTGCCTCTCAGCAGACAGTGGTGCAACCTTCACCCAACCGATCCCTAAGCTCTGAAAGCCAGACAGCTTCCTAAAGGAGAAGGACAGAGAGAACAAAGTGTACTTACCTCAGCCAAACACTGAGGTAAGCAAGAGACTGGATAAACAGGTCTGTGGATCTGGAGGGTGTGCTCAGGAGATACAGGAGAATCCAAGGCAATGATAAGCACAAGGAAACTAGTCCCCATGAGCACTAACCTGTTGCCTGAGGGGTTAACCAGGCCAGGATGGCTCCTCTAGGGAAGGCACTGAAGTATCCACATTCAGATCAACTAAAATGGGAAGGAACAAAGGACTGGAGGTGAATCTTCTGCCACTCCTCCTGCCCCAGCTCCCTGACAGCGAGTCATCTGCAGCCTCTGTGGGAAGTATGGAAGTAGCATCCATGCTCTGAACACGGGGACAAGGGATTAGAGGCCATCAGCTTCTGGAAGGATCTCCACCAGCATCACCCCCCTTCAGCTGTAGGGTGCAATTTCTCTTCCTTAGGATGGGGAGAATAAGGAGGAGGAAGGACAAAGATAGCTGAAGAGTTCAAATATAGAAAACCCCACCTTTCCTCAGGACTAGGGACAGCAGTGGAGGGAACCTGCACCAAGCAGTGTAACAGTTCAAGAGCACAGGTGAAAGGTGTAGCCTCAGACTCCATCTCTCTCCCTACCTTATCAGAAAGGCGGTGGTGCTACAGTGACTGCCACCTACCATCTCCATGGACAGCTTGAATGACCTCTGATGGATGGTTTGCATCCCCAGGGCCAAGTTATGTCCTTATACCTTTGGAGGGGACATCTCTCTTGAGCAGCTCTGAAGTCTGGCAACACTTTTGTGTGGTACAAGTTGTGCACAGAGAGGGGAGGAAGGTAGTTCATGTGCAAGGGAGCTGGCTCACAAAGCATCGAGGCCACTTTATCAACCCAAGCAGCCAAATGAGTCACATCTTATGGGTCCCCAGCTTGACTGAGGGGTAGGAGAATGAACTGAACTGGCAGAATTTGGGGAAGGGAGGTCAGAGGACTGATTATATGCCACCCAATTCCGTTTCCAGCCTTCATTTCTCTAATTCTTTCCCTCATGGGGCCATGCCAGGAATGTGGGTTGTGGGAAAGGCTTTCAAAAACACGCCTGGAGATAAAAATGCACTTGTGTTGAAAGCTTCCTTACTGGCAAAGAGAAGATGTATAGAAGGCTCATGGCTTCCCCCTCTCCTGAACTTTTGGGATCTCCCAGCTTTACCCAGACTTGCTGGATGAGATATAATTAGCTTAGTGAGAAAAGGATCTTCCAAAGAGCTCTCCACAAAGGATCAGCTTCATTAAGTCTCATGCTCCATGTGCATCTTGCACCAAAACATTAAGATGGCAGCCCTCCCATCTTGCACACAGGGAAATTGAGGCACAAATACCCAAGTTCACACCCAAAAAAAAAATCTTCTTGTTTATCTTAAAGATTCCATGTACAGACTTTAAAAAATAAATACATAATTTTTTTAAATCCACTTTGCAAATCTGTTCTAGAAGCTAAAAGGAAGCTGAGCTTCCCTGGCTAATGCAGCTCAAGTATCAGAGAGGCTGATCTCTCACCACACCATCTACTATCAGTAGGAGGCACTGAGGCATTCAGTGCCTCTGAAAAATATTAGCCCTTGGGTGGGTCCAATTAAGCCCAAAAAACAGAGGCATTCAAAATGAATGGAGGCCTTCCAACAGTGGAAGCCAGGGGACCTCAAAGATGCCCCAAGCCCAACTCCCCTGACTTCAAGAGGATGATTTCCCACAACAAAGACAGTGTGAGGCCAGCTGGCTGGAACTTGAATAAGCAAAAAAGAAATGCAGCATTGCACTGTACACAAAAGGTCCAGGGGGACCTCCCTCCATTGAGCTCCAAGCAGCCATCCCGGATTCAACCCCACAGGACAGCAAGGGCGTGCAGCGAGAGTGACTGCCGAGGCCTGGTGCACAGCGGTCCGTCCCGCACAGGGAGAACAAGGCTGCTGGCACTGCATGACTCCCTTTGAGTGCATTTCTCACAGGCTCCAGTGCTGAGCCTAGGCGGGTTGGACAACTCTGAGGACTTGCAGGAATCCTTCAGACAAGCAGAATCTGTCTGAGTCACACGCACAAGGCACAACGCCAAGGGTGGCTCATCTACTGGAAAAAAAGAAAAAAAAAAAACAGAAAGAGAAAGAAATGCTAAGGGAGAAATAGCAAGTTTTGAAAAGCCACAAGAATTAACAGCTCATGGGCTGGAAAGAAGAGGAGAGAAAAATAAAAGGGCTGTTCTCCCATGCTTACGTCACTAAAGCCAAGTACCCTTCATCCCCTCTGGGAAGGAGCAAGCCACCTTACCACCCGTCAGCTTTGAGAAGGTCTGAAGGGGTGACCCACCCTGCATCTAAGGCCATGGCTGAGGTCTGCAGAAGAAGGAGCTGTCAAGTCAAAAGTATCTGTTGCTCCAAAATCAGCTTGAACAAACTCCCTTTGATGGCCCTGCAAAATGAAATGGTAAAAACCAAACCAGATGGAAATGGGAAAGAAAAGCTGCCAAAAAAAAGGGAATCCAAATCCCAAAATGACTGACTCAGTGCGGGAAACGGGCTTCTAAAGAGGGAACTGCAGGCATCTGAAGGAGACCTAAGACCAGGCCCACAAAACCAACTCTCCCTGCTCCTCTCCTCCTCCCCACTTCCAGAGGGAAAGGCACCAAAAATATACGAACCCAGGGACCTTCAGAGTGAGCCACAGGAAGCCTGACCTGCAACTGCCACAGGAGCTCCAGGGACAGCCAAAGTGCAGAGGAGGTCCTGGCTCCAGTCTCACCAGCACGAGGAATGATAAATTACTTTTTCCCAGTGAGAAGCTACAGCCACAGCCTTGCTTAGAGTTGCCACCAGGTGAAGGAGCTTTTGAAGCCAGCACCTGAACTTGCCGGGTCACAGCGTTGCCCAGAGATGTTTCATCTCTGCATGGTACCGCAGGGAGCAGCAGCTGCTTGTAGCTCCTTTGCCCTGCTGGGACACTCTGCCCCCCTTTCCAGCACTATACTGGGGAGTAAGGGACACCTGGTGCATTTGAGGACACCTTGTTTTGCCGACCGGTCCCACATGGGCATTTTGTCCCTCCTCTAGACTGTTCCCGTGAGCCTCTGCTCCTGTTTCCGACCCATCCCACGTAGCCAGTAGTACATAACCCCTGACGTGACCACAGTGGATGTTTATTTTGTGTTCTCAGCGGTCATGCTTCACTGTTTATTCTCTATCTCTCTCTCTTTCCCTTCCCTCCAGTTTATGCCTCTTTCTGCCATCCTTATTTTCCCCACCACTGGCAACACACCCAGGCCAGAACCTAGCTGCATCTCTCTGGCTGCCTCCCGGTTTCTTCATGCTGTTCTCCCTGAGACCCCCCTCCAGCAGTGAAGCAGACAGTTTTAATTGCAGTCAGACTCCTGGATGGAGAGCGCTCGCTCCTGAGAGGGGAAAAGAGAAACTAAATGCTTTGAACACGACTCACACAAGACAAATCTTATCATATCCTGGGCTGAATAGCCCCAAACATGTTGTCCATTCACTGTGCACCAGACAGACTTGCCAAGCCAGGAGATCTGATAAGAACAATGCAAGGAGGACCAGTGGCTGCAACTGTCAGGCAAGTTCCTATCGGCATGAGGATAACTTATCTCTTCTGTCAAGATGGGACATGCATCAACGTCTGCTGCACAACAGCAGGAAAAAGCTAGTGGAGACCTGTTCTCTAGTCCTGCACATGCACGTAGCACTCCTTACAACACTGTCCCTGAGGAACATCTCTATTACTCACTCGGTCTCATTGGGAAAGGGGTGGGAATCTTTCCTGAACAGCTCCGGCAAAGACACAGTTCCCCAGGGACCCTGCTCAGGATGAGCTGAAGAGCGCCTGGCGCCTGCTCTGGACACCAGCAAACAGCTGGCTGGCTGCAGGAGCAGCAGACAGCTAGAGGGTGGCTGGAGGGAAGAGGGCTCATAGCCCACTGGTTAAGCCATGCTGCGACATTGTTGCTTTTAACCCCATCGACTCCCAACATGGATCATCCTCCTGAAATCCAGCCAGAGCACTGCTACAGAGAGGCAAGCTAATCAAGATGCAAAGCTGCTCTTTGTGAGGAGGGAGGTAGAAAGAGGAGTAGACTCTGCTGGGAGCATCTCCCTCTTCTGCACAAAGGAGAGGGACCTGGTCTGCAAATAGGGGATGGCAAAGGTGTGACAATGTTGCAGTGAGACTCAGGACGTGGACATTGCCTCCAAAACACCCACTGGGCTGAGGGGCACAGCAGCATGCCACTCGAACACAGCTCCTCCAAGTCATAGAATCATAGAATCACCAAGGTTGGAAAAGACCTAACAGATCATCCAGTCCAACCATTCACCTATTATCAATAGCTCCCACTAAACCATGTCCCTCGGAGGCACCCAGAAGTCGGTGCCTGATTCTTCTCCTGGCTGAGGGACTTGTCAGCAGCACATTAAAAGGGGGATACACAAGATCTACCCTCCTTATGCTTTCCAAGTCAGTCCCCAAACCCAACACAGTTTGGGGTGGCAGGGGGAACAGGACAGAGGTGTGCATGCACAGGAAGCTCTTACAGAACAAGTATGCTCCTGGGGAAACCCAATGGGCTCCTTGCTCTGCCTGCCCAAGGCAGACGAGCCAGGGGGGCAAATTCAGCGTGCCTGCATGCCCAGGCCTGTCTGATCCCCAGCATCCAGGAGCTGGCCCCCACACTCCCATGACCTCATGTGCTTAGGCAATATTTCCTCATAGCATCTCTCCCACCCCAGAAGGCAGGAGGAGGTCAAACGCGGACAGTGATCCACAGCACGAGGTGTAGGACACTGAGTCACAACCCTGTGGTTCAGTCATGCCCAGCAGACAGAGTGCTTCCCAGTTTCAGTCTGGCACACACGCTCCCGGCTCACACACTCACCTACAACCTGTTGTGTGACATTTCCCACCTCCAGAGAGGGAAAAAGTGGAAAGCTATCAGGTAAATACGCAAACTGCAGGGGACCGCGCTTCAAAAGCCTACTTTCAGAGGGACCTGGGGTTACAGGGTGTAGCTGTTTCAGTTTTGGCCCTGAAAGCAAGGAGCAGGGCACAGCTCCCATCCACAGGGTTAAACGCTTGGTGACACCAAGGTTCTGCTGGGAACAGTCCCCAGCTCACCCTCTCCCAGAGCTATACCTGGGTGCTGCAGCACTGCTAGCTGGCTCAGTCCAAAACCCTGCTGGGGAGGGTGCTAACAACTGCATGGCATGAGCCATCATCCCCAGGCAGCACTCGAGCCTGACGCTGCTCCTGTTGCGTTGACTAAGACAGAGAAAAACAGACGGATCAGAAGGGAGCCTAGGAAAAGCCAGGTCTGCCCTTTGGAAATCTGTATATGCAGACTCTGCATCTCTCTCCCTCTCCTGGGTCACAATTTTCTTTTTATTCCTAACCCCACGTCCGCCATGCCCCAGCACTGGGTTCATTCCGCCCTACTGCTCCTCACCGCTGCCAAAAGCGGGGCTGAAGCTGGCTGCAGTGCCAAGTGGCAGAGGCTGAGCAGCTAGGCTGAAGGGAAAGAGCTGCCAGACTGCCTCCTCCTGCCGTTTCGCAGCCCGGACTTACGCCAGCGCTGAAGTTTCCTAGGGAACCTGAGGCAGCTGCAGCCAAAGCAGGGTCGCTGGCAATGGGGGATTTTCTTAAGCCCAGGCCAAAAACCATCTATTCAAGCTCACCAGCTGCCAAACCTAAGCCAGCTGCACAACTGAGAGGACGTGCATTCGGCACCGGGGCACCCTGCAGCACGAATGCCTCCTCCCTGTGCTGTGTTGTAAAAGAGAGGCTGCACATGGCTTAGTCCCTGAGCTCCCTGGGCTGCTGCTACACTAAACATCCCCAGCACACGCTTCACTAAGTCACACTTCGTTGTTGCCGCAATGCAGGGATTTATTCATCATCCAGGCTTGGGGATTTGACACAGCTGGGCTCCCTGATTTGCTCCAGGATGCCTAGAGTTACGTGCCGCCAATCTTTGCTCAGATCATGCTTGGACGCCTGTGAAAAATGCCTTTGCAATAGGATTTTTCTCCTTCTCCCTCCTGCTGTTCTTTAGAGCTAAACCGTATTTCAGCAAAATCCAGGCTCTTAAACCATTTTTTCCCCCCCAATACTTGTGTTTTCTAATGATGTCCCTTCCATCTGCTAGTGATAACACAGCAAGTCAGGGCTAGAGCGAGGACAGGTGAATCTGTTCACCTTTCCAAGTGTCTCTCAACAACTGAATCCCGAGTGTACTGTATCGGTAGCGGATCTCTTTCAGGCTGGAGCTGATCTCATCAGCAGCGCACTGAATGACTTCATCGAGGCTCCCCCTTGTGGGCTCAGGGCCTTCGATGCTCACTTGAGCCCCATAAATTTAAACTGGTCTCTCTAACCTGGCAGGTCTTCCTCTCCCTGTTCTGGTTTTGGCATACCCAGGTACAGAACCTATCAGCCCCCAAGCCACGGCTATGACTAAGCCTTCTGTCCTGTCGGTTTTCTTTCATCTTTGCCTGCTGCCAATACTGTTCCCCAACAGCAGGAGCATGCCCATGTTCTCAGAGCATCCCCTGACTGTCCCAGACTCTCTTGGGAAGACGCTATTGTCAACAGCAAACCAAGCTGAGCCTTCCCGAGGGGGTAATGAGGCACTGCTGCTCCCTACACTGGCCAGGAGGGCACTGCTTCAACCACTGCTTGGTTGAAGGATCAATACACCCCTTGAGTTGCCCAGTCTGGAAGGGGGGCTCGAACACAAGGAAGCAGCAAGCTGCACAGCTTACCTCTGACTCTGGCATTTACTTCCCTCGCTTGCTTGTCTCGCTGAGCCAGTTGCTCTAATGACAGAACCAACCTGGAAAGGAAATTCAGTATGCAGAGGTCAAGGCAATTACCCAAAGGAAGCAAGCACAATTATCCCCATACTAACGACCAGAGAAACTGAGGCAGTGAGCATGGATGTGCATTTCCTTGAGTCTTGCTCTGAGACATGTTTAATTGCAGAGATCTAACCGGCAGGTTTTCTGATCCCTTATCCAAGCATCCTGTTTCCTCATTCTGCTCCTGTAGTTGTAGAAGGATGCCTTTGATCACTGGGACAAATCTTCCTACAGCGAAAAGGGAAACACTGAAAGAAATGGCAGAGAGCAATCCTGGTGGATGACTGACTGCATACCACAAGAAAGTGCTGCATATGAAAGGGAAGAAGACATTTCCTATTAGATTAAAGGAGCTCAAACCTGCTCTCCCACTAGAGAAGCATGCAACTCTATACTCGCCTCTCTAATTGCAGCCCTCCACTGGGAAAGGTGCTTAGAAGTATTGCAAAAGGAAGGAGATTAGCCAAGGTCAGGAAACAGCAGGGCTGCAAATCCAGAGGATTGCGTAAGACGTGCATGGTCCGAGGTGATGTCAGGAGAGGTGCTGCCAGCCCCGTTCCACGAGAAAGTAGCAGAGGTAAAACTGAGCCAAAAAACCCAGGAACTGGCTGCTGCAGTCAGACAGAACAGGAAAATAAGAAAAGGGAATGAAAGACCGCAGTACTGAGCTTCAGGAAAGTGAAAGGCCTCTGGCAGAACACCTTGCCAACGAAAGAGGAATGTGACAGGGGAAGGGGAACCTCACATCATGGGCCAGAGCCAAGGACCCAGCAAGAAGCACACAAAAGCTCTTGTTGCCGCACACAAGTGCGTCTAAAACATCACAGGGCTCTCATAAACAGACAGGGCAGAAAAACCAAACAAAGTTCTGTCTGGCTGAATACGATCTGATGGGTAGAAAACCCCTCTCCCAGGCAACCCGTCCACTCCTGCAAGGCCGCCTTCCCCACTGAGGCGGGGACAAAACCGGCAAACTGTTTTGTGACTGCACAGGCAGCAAAAGCATTTTGTTAAGCCTAGGTTGACGAGGCAGGAGCTCTCCTGCCTGCTGCTGCCCTCTGCGGGACAGCCTGATGCAGGGCCTGACAAACCTGAGATCCTGCACCCCTCCGCCAGCACAAGCTTTGCTTTCACCAGCTACCCAGGCCTCCAGCTTGCGCGTAATCACTTTCCTCTGCAACTGGCTACGAACTAATTATAGTTTCAGTACTTTCATTCCTGAGCAGTGTTAATTACAACATAGACCGCCTCCCTCCTTACCTAGTTTGGGATGCCAGCTGTCAGTAAAAATAAATCAAGGAACAGGAGAAAGGTTTTTCCTCACATGTCATCTAACCACTGTTACAGGGAGCAAAATTCAGACTCAGATCTCTATTTTGGTTGTGCTTAGGGTTCTTGTTATACAGAAAACAGATGTAACCAAAGGTGAAAGAGACTTGTAAATCTCTGAGAAATAAAAGCAAGGTTTGAAAGGCCACTCCTGACATGACTGTTATGCATGAGTTCACCCATCATTGTTTGCAACCAGCTAAAAAGAGGTACAGCCTTCCATTCACCCTAGACTTGTTAACCACTGGGTGTTGCCAAAGAGAGGAAAATAAACAACCTTGAGACTCAGACAGATTGAAACCTGAGCAAAAGGGGGCTGTGAAAAAACAGACTGCAAAACCACTCCTTCAGCAGCATCGCTTTGTGGCTTGGAAAGAAGAGATGCATGCCTTCTATGCAGATCAGACGTGACCTAGAAGAGCAATATCTAGGCCTCAGTCTCCTAAAGATGGCTTAAAGATTCTCAGAAAAAAATCAAAGAGGTAGTAGTGACAGGCAAGGCTGACTCATAAGATTAAAATAACTCATGTAAAACGTGCCTGAACACAGCAGAGGGAAGGATGTGGCAATTTTCTATGAAAGGCACTTAAAGGTTTTGTGATGCAAGGCAGTAACAGTTAAAAAAAGAACTACATTTAAGTGCCAAAAAGTACTTTTTAATGGCAAAAAAATCCCCCCAAAACAATGGCTAGCCATAAGGAAAATACATTAGATGTGACATTATGGCAGTTCCCTCACCTGCCATCTGCGGGATTAGCTCTGTAAATGAGTAACCCAACACAGGACCACTCTGACTCAGACGTCTGTCTCCAGGATTAGATGCTTTAAGGCCGAATAGGCTGCATAGTACTCCTGCTCTTATCGGCGGGGCTCTGGCGGGGCCATCCCCAGAGAAGGGCTTTGAGCACCACCGCTGATGAGGCTCCCCAAAGGCCACCGAGTTGGCACCTTTCACTGGCATTATTTATAAAGAAGGAAAAAAAACCCCAAAACAACAAAAGCAATAAATCACCCCAGGGAGAAGACATGCTGTTCCTTCCAAGACCACTGGAGCACAGAGAAAACAGGCAACACCAAGTGACACAGTTAGGGCTGGCATGGATTACCAGAGCCAGGAGCAGAAAGAGGACAAATGGAGTTTATATTCCTGGAACCCTCAGTTATTTCCAGGGCTCCCCCCGCCTTCCCCCACGCCCCGCCAGCTGCTCAGCCGACCGGGAGCGGGCCGGGCCCTGCCAGGAGAGGACGGGCACCTACTTCACGATGACGCCCCCAAGGCACAGGAGCTCGCTTACGAGCACTTATAATGTCTCCTAAACCACCCGCCCCCCACACACCGCCCGCACAGCAGAGGAGCGGCACCCGTGACCCGCCACCCCTAGGGCCGCCGCCCCTCCACTACCCTCAGGGCCAGGCGGGCGCGCACCGCGCATGCGCCGGAGCCGGCGGGCTCGTGTCCTTTAAAAGGACACGCCGGTCTCCCGCGAGACAGAAGTGCCCTGTTTTCGCACCGGAAGTGGCTTCACCTGCCAGTACAAGGATTCTTCCGGGAAGGGGTATGTCGGTTTCTTTACGTGTAGCAGCTGTTTTCCGGTGCTTTGGCTCGTCCCGTTCGTACTCGCTCTCTACGTCCTTCTCCTGGAGGCCTTCTGCTTCCTTTCCCATCCCGCACCTTTATTTCCTCTGCGCGTTGAACTCTATGGTGCTCCGGATGTGGTTCGCTAGGGGGCGCCCTGGGTTAGCGGGGCGGCGCTATGCGCCTCCAACTTCCGGCGCTCTATGGTGAGGCTGTCGGTAGCGGCGCTCTAGACGGTTCGGTGCACTCTCGATGGCTCGGTGGTGCCGGGCCGGGCGGGTGGGCGGCGGTGGTGTGGCACTGCCCCGCTGAGGAGCCGCCGGGACCCTCCGCCATGGAGCCCGAGACGCTGGAGGCGCGGATTAGTGAGTGCGGCCGGGACCAGCCCTCCCCTCCCCCTGACAGGACGCGTCCCGGCCCGGGTCGGGGGGCGGGCAGGTGTCCCGGGGGCGTTGGTGTGTGAGGGGACGGGGGGCGCTGGGAGGGCCTGGGGCCGTCAGGGCGGGCCCGGCTGCGTGTGGAGGGGGCGGCTTTGGGCCAAGGGGGGTGTGGGGGTGGGTGGCCGCGGCCGTGGGCGCAGGCGGGGCCGGGGGTGTGCTGGGGGCAGGGAGGCGGTGGCGGGTCTCTGCACAGGGCGTGTGGCGGGGGACACGAGCGTGGTTTTGCTTCCACGCTGTCTTCTGTGGCTGCAGCCGGTGGAGTTGGTGGGAGGGAGCGGGAGCGATGCTGCTCCTCAGGTCCACGGAGTGGGAGGCTGGGGAGACTTTCTCACCGTCCCCTTCTCCGACCCGCAGACAAAGCGACAAACCCCCTGAACAAGGACCTGGACTGGGATGGTATCAATGCCTTCTGTGAGCAGCTCAATAAGGAGCTAGAGGGGTGAGTGCTTCTTCATTCACCCAGGCTGTTCCCCAGTCATGGGCCTGGCTTATGATTGCACACCTGCTAAGTTCAGTGGGGTTGTCCTGAGAGCTGAGTAGGCACAAAGACTCTCAAAGTGGGGGTGGGTGGGGCATCCTGGTCCACTGACGGAAGGTTCCCACAGTGTTTTAGTGCCTTATCAGTGCCTTAAACTTTCAACATGCTTTTCAACCCTGGATTCCCAGCTAGAACCACTGATACTAGGCTTTTCATCCATAACTCACTAGCTTTTTTTTTTCTTTTCCTCTTACTCCTTCTAGTCCTCCCCTTGCTACCCGACTTCTTGCCCACAAGATTCAGTCTCCGCAGGAATGGGAAGCTATCCAGGCCCTCACGGTAAGGGCATCTGCAGGCTGGTAGAACTAGATGGAGTGCCAGGGTGTGGGATTGCTCCAGTTTGACTGGAGGAGCACAGGAAACCTTGAACTCCCTCTGAGAAAGCCCTGGAGTACCTGAGCCCTTGAGTGGGAGAGGGGCTGAGAGGGGTTCCACAAGAGAGGAGGAAGGGTCTTGTTCCACAGAAGGATCATAGCCTATTGAAGTCGATGAGAAGCTTTTTGTTCCCTTAATGTTGTTGTGGATCGATGCTGTGAAACACCTGTATTTGTGAACTCTCTAAGGATATCCCATTCCATGGGCTGTTGTTGTTTCCTCCAAAGAGAAAAATCTTCTTGCTTCCCTTTGGAAGGGTGATTTGCCATCTGGGAGGGAAAGGTGGTGTCCCTCTGTGCTGCTGTGAGGATAGCTACAGGCTCTGTGCCTGGCAAGGGAGGAGCCAGAGAGACCTGGCTCTAGAACCCACTGCTGACCCCATGCCAGGGCTCACCCAGCTCCTCTCCCCAGGTGTTGGAGTTGTGCATGAAGAGCTGCGGCAAACGCTTCCATGATGAGGTGGGCAAGTTCCGCTTCCTCAATGAACTCATCAAAGTGGTGTCACCCAAGGTGGGTCCTAGGGGATTGTGCTGGCGGGGACTAGAGCCTGGTGGTGGGAGGGCTTTGGAAAGAAGCAGTGGCTGAGCAGAAAGGACAAACACCCACTGGGATGTGGGGGAAACTGGACAGTTCTAGTAGGAGATATAATCTTCATTCACTGGTGAGTTTTCCACTAGGAACGTGAGCTTTCACCTTCTGCTTCTAGCTGATTCTTGATGCTGGAAGCTGAGGGACAGCTAGACATGATGCAACCAGCACTTGTCAGACTACTGAGCTCATCTGCGTGACTAGAGTCACCTTTCCTGCATCTCTGTTGGGCCCTGTCTGTGCTACATATGCTCAGGAACCTCCCTCAGCTTTGACATTGTGATCATGTCTCTCTGGGGTGTCCCAGCCAGGTTGAGACACTCTGAGGGCAAGCCCAGGCCTGGTCAGTGGTGCTGTGGTGAGTCCATCTGAAGCACCAAGTCATTATGTGCTCCTCTGCTGGTGCTGCTGGTTTGGTAGCAGCACAAGCTCTGCATGCTCTCCTCTTCAGTCAAGGCAATTAACAGCAGCAAGGATGGAGTTAAGGGAACACGAACTAAACATGACTAAAGAAAACCTTCATCTGCCAGTCACAGCTTGTGATCAGTGATGATGAATATCCAGGGACAATGACAGCAGCACCCTGAAGTCCTCTTGCTGAGCACCCTAGAGAATGTCTTCTCCCTTAAGCCACTGGCCTCTGGTGGCACATGCACTGTTGCTACCACCAGTGCTCCCAGCAGGCTCATGGGAGAAGGGTGAAGGATGATTGTATGGAAGTGGAAGAGCTGTAACATGTGGACACCTTCTGCTGGGTGTTGGTTGTCTGAGGCTCACCTAGCTCTAAAGGGTGTCAGGTGCTTTGTGCCAGAGAGTGCTCCTGAGAGAGAGGGCTGGGTCCCTCCCCAGGGACCGTTACCCACAGTCCTTTCCCTCCCAGCCCTGCCAACCCCTCGTTCCTGAAGGGCTGCCTTGCTGAGCAGCTTCTCTTAGCAGTACCCTTTCTGTCACAAGGTGACATAGATCTGCCTGAGCCTTCCCGCCTGTCCCTGTGTGTCATTGAGGGGCTGTTGGTGCAGCATTTCTCTCACCTCTTGTATTTCCTGTGGTGGAAACCAGGCGCAGCATAGGACATGTTGCAAGTGCCTTGTGAGCTTTCCTGCTTGCTTCCTCTTTCCCCCTCCTTGTGCCCTTGGGAGCAGTCTCACTTCTCCTGGGGGAGGGGAGGGGAGGAGAGGAACCCCCCAGGCTTGCAATGGCTCAGATCAGCTTCAAGCCACCTCTTCTCTCTTCCTCTAGTACCTTGGCAGCCGTACACCAGAAAAAGTGAAGTCAAAGATCCTGGAACTGATGTACAGCTGGACATTAGGGCTGCCTCACGAGGTGAAAATCTCAGAGGCCTACCAGATGCTGAAGAAACAAGGTGAGAAGCAGTGCTCTGGAACGGGAAGGCAGATGAGCAGTTTGTCCCTCCTTTTTTTGTCTGGGCAGAATCTGAAATAGACTCTCCCTTTCCTGTGCCCAGACCCAGCACATCCATCAGTCTGATTCAGCAGCAGGGAGAGGCGGAGGAGCAGGTGCCTTGGAGCTCCTAGAGGGAGGTGCTGGTGGTCTGAGTTGCTTAATGGGTCAGAGGGGACGTGTGCTTGCTCCTTTCAGGAGATGGGGCACTGGAACAAGCTGGGGCTGAAGTGCTGTGAGCACTTTGGCAGATAATGATGGGTTTTTCTAAGAGAGGATATTTATGGGGAGTTGGGGGCGGTTCTTCTGCCAGTCCAGGATCATGGGTAGTGGGAGCAGACCCCGACCCCCTTAGTCCCAGCTGGGTTTGGGGGTCCGTTAAGGAAGCAATGACCTAGGTGGCAATGCCATCCCACAGTGAGTGAATCCTCCTGACCTGTCCATTGATCTCTACTGCAGGAATCGTGAAATGTGACCCAAAGCTGCCTGACGATGCTCCTTTTCCACCTCCTCCCCCTCGGCCCAAAAACATAATCTTTGATGATGAAGAGAAATCCAAGGTGAGGGCTCAGTGCAAGGAGAGGGACAGCGAACATCATCTTCCCTGCTCCAGGATCTCCTGTCCTTTTGGGGTGGAGATCCAGAAAGAATGAAGGCCCCTGCTCCACAAGCAGGGACATGCACCACAAGAATGCTGAGGACTCACTCTAAAATCATGACAAAGGAAGCCGGTATAAGCTGAAAGTGGGTAGATTTAGACTAGACATTAGGAAGAAATTTTTCACTGTGAGGGTGGTGAGACACTGGAGCAGGTTGCCCAGGGAAGTTGTGGATGCCCCATCCCTGGAGGTGTTCAAGGCCAGGCTGGATGAGGCTTTGAGCAACCCAGGATAGTGGAGGGTGTCCCTGCCCATGGCAGGGGGTTGAAACTCAATGATCTTTAAGGTCCTTTCCAACCCAAGCCATTCTATGAAGCAGCCAGAGGTGGGGAATCTGGGTCTGTTTGACCTTTGGAGCTCTTAGGTGCAGGATGGTGCAAAGGTTGAAGCAGTGACATTAGCTCAGCAGGTTCTGGGAGGTTTGCTGCTGTGCTGTTTCCAAGCTTCTGAATTATCTGGCCATGAGGTTTAAATCCCAGCCCCAGATGCTGCTGCTGTTATCTCTTCCCCACCCCCAGGCCTGCAGTCTGCTTATTGCCCAACTACTTATATCCTCCTGGCCCCATCCTATGTTGTCTTTCCATCAGAATTGTGTCGCCACTCAGATAAACCTCCGCTTCATCAGTGCTGATACATTTAAGCAAGTATTAGGCTCCTCTGGGTGTAGTTCTGCAGCAAAAGTGTGATGACAGTTTGCTGCAGGGGATACCTTTTTCCTCCATGAGTCACAGTGTGCCAATGAGGATTTGTAGGTGGCCAGTGGGACTGTTCACTGACTAGAGAAGAGGAGAGAAAGTGGGAGCTCTCGCTTTTTACCAACTGCACCCACAAAAAGGCATATGAAGAGGCCTCAGTAAGAGTCCATTACAATCCCATGGCAATTCCTGTTAAACTAGGCATATTCTCTTTCTCAGTGCTAGTGCTGCTGTGCTCCAGGGTCTCCATGGTGCATAATGGGCAGGCAGGAGCAGGTTTTGAATGCAGGAGATCTTCAGGGAAAGACCCGTCTTATGTAACCAGAACCACAATGGAAAAAGGAAGACCAGGCCTCTGATAGCCCACAAGTTCTTGTGGCTGGGCTTTCAAACGGCTGGTGTTGCCTGCTGCCTCTACCAGATACAGTTTTGGCTAGGGGTAGCTCCAGTGGCTCTAGTGTTGCAAGACTGACTGTGGCTGCCACCCCTCAGCCTGGGCTCAGAAGTACCTTCTCTTTTGCAGATACTGGCTCGTCTCCTGAAAAGTTCCCATCCT
The DNA here is from genome assembly GCA_013400615.1 of Syrrhaptes paradoxus. Lineage (NCBI taxonomy): Eukaryota > Metazoa > Chordata > Aves > Pterocliformes > Pteroclidae > Syrrhaptes > Syrrhaptes paradoxus. The sequence goes on from VZTO01013931.1 coordinate 158,359, forward strand.
GAGGATCTCCGGGCTGCCAACAAGCTTATAAAGGAGATGGTTCAGGAGGTGCGGCTGGGGAGAAGGGGAGCTGGAGATTCATGGTCTGGGTGCTAGTGTTTGGCACCAGGGGAGCAGTGGGTCTCTGTCCTCATGAAGACATAGGGAACCTCCGCTCAAAACTTTGCAGCGGCAGCTGCCAGAGTCCTTGTGTGATTTCTCCTGTCCCTTGGCTACTTGAAGGAATGGCTCTGGGCATTTTCTGTGGTCCGAGCCCTGCTGCAGCACTATGTCTGTGGCAATTCCACCTCTTTCTGGCAAGTGCTGACCCAGAGATGATCTGGAGTTTTCCAGTGGGGTGGGAGCTCTTGCGCTCAGCTGTGCCTTAGTCCAGGGAGTTGGTGTGTTGGCTGGCCCAGCCTTCCTCCTCTCCAAGTTGCAGACAAGAGCAAGGACATCCCTCCCTGTGTTCTTCCCCTCCAGGATCAGAAGCGAATGGAGAAGATCTCTAAGAGGGTGAATGCCATCGAGGAGGTGAACAACAATGTGAAGCTGCTGACAGAGATGGTGACCAACTATAGCAAGGGGGAGACAACGGAGAGCAATGAGGACCTAATGAAGGTGAGAAAAGGCCATCCCAGCATCCTCTCTGGTCTTAGCAGAGATAGGCAACCGTTATTGCCTCAAGTTCCTCCTGCTTGGTTTGCACCCCCAGCTGAGCATCCTGCTGCTCACCTCAGTGCCGCTTTCTCCTCTCCTCCAGGAGCTGTATCAGCGCTGTGAGCGCATGAGGCCCATGCTTTTCCGGCTTGCCAGTGACACAGAAGACAATGATGAAGCTCTGGGTAAGTATCTCTTAGGCTCTGTGCCTTTCTCATTCTGTCCATTTTTCCCTCCATCTTCTCTCTGGAAGCGTGCGCTTGGGCTGCCCATGGCATGGCACCTGTCAGCAGCTGCCACTCTGTTTGGGTGGCTGCTTGCTGTAGGTTAGTCCGTGGCTTTGCACTAAGTGGGGGCATGTGGCAGCAATCAGCAATGTTACACGTTTCTTCCGCTTCACTGTAGGAAAAACACTTTTACTTGTCCAGCTGAGACTGTCATGGAGGTGTGAATGTACCCTGATACAGTTTGCAGCAACAATTGCAAAAGCGCTGTCTGCAGTGGTCTGCTGTCAGCTCTTTGGGTCTTGCTTTGAAGGAACAGACAAAGTTGGGGTATAAAAGTCTCTTTGTTTCTTCACTGTTTTAAAACTTATTTCCCACTTATTCCATTTCAGCGGAGATCCTGCAAGCCAATGACAATCTGACACAGGTGATCAATCTCTACAAGCAGCTTGTGCGGGGAGAAGAGATCAATGGGGAGATGGTGGCTGGTCCCCTTCGAGGTGAGGAGACTTGGGGAATGGGGACAGGAAGATCAAGCAGAGGGGACTCTTGCTGGTTTCTTGCAATGTAAGAGAAGATTGAGAGAAGTGGGAAGGTGAAACCTGGAAGAGGTCAGAGTGGAGCTGGTGAGATGAGGAGATGGCTTGAGAAGATGACTGATGCATGAAGAGAGGGAATTGGAAGGGAGAGCAGAGGGGGAGTTCCTTCTCCCAGGTGTGAGGAAGGATGGGAACTGGCCTCAGAACACTAGATAAGGACTGCGTGAAGTTTCTGTCTCAGCTTGTTCCTTCATTGCAGGCAGCACCTCAGCGCTTCTGGATCTGTCAGGCCTGGATCTTCCAGCAACAGGCCCTTCCTACCCAGCCTTGCCCACCCTTTCAGGTGGCTCAGCAGTACCTGTGCCTGACCAAGCTGGCTCTGTCTCCTTGCTGGATGATGAACTCATGTCTTTGGGTGAGAAGGACAGAGCAAAAGCTCTTTATTCTCTCCTTGGGTCTGGACAGTCTCCGTGGATGGTTCTCCCTGTGGCAGGAGCATGAATAAGGGAGAGCTCTGGGAGAGATGAATAATGAAAGACCAAGAAGTGGCCTTCACTTAGTGTGAGGGAGAAGGAAGGAAAGACCCTGAACTTCAGTCCCATGGTGTTTTCCTAACTAGCCAAGAGAGAGCCTGCAGGGATGTGCCCTCTGATTTGCTCCGGGAAAACTGACCTGGCAGGTAAATCAAGAGTGATGCATTGGCCATCCCCAGATGGAATCACAAGGGTGGATCACCCCCAGCTCCTCATGTTTACTCCTTGCAGTTGAAGTCGCAAGCTGACAGCAGATGTGTGGGACTTCCAGAACTGCTCACATGGAAGTGCCGATCCTAGAAGGCTTTAGAATCAGTGTGTCTGTTTCCTAAGATGGGTGCTTTGAGTACAGCAACATGATGTAGGCAACACAGTCTCCCCAGATGCAGGTGCAAGTGGGGTTTGTCAGCCCAGTAGTATTCACTTCTCTGCCAGCTGCAGCAGGAATTAGACTGTAAATCAGGATCTCTGGGCAGAAAAAATACCATCACCTTCCCTGTGCTCACCCATGCAAGGATGAGGGCCAGAGATTGAGACTGAATTGATGGTTCAGTCCTGCTCCTTCTGCATCTTGTCTGACCAGAGTGATCTCAGTTACAGGTACTTATTCAGGCCACGTTTAGTGCTCTTAACCACTTGGTAGCTAAGCTTCATGTTTACTTTTACCCCCAACAGGCTTAAATGACCCAGCACCGCATCCTGCCCAGGCTAGTGACAGCAGTGGCTGGAACAGCTTCCAGGTAGTGTGCTGGGAGCGGGGCAAAAGGTGGGGAAGGTGGTGAAAGCAACAAATGGAGCAGGCAGGGAAGCATCACAGGTATGATGGTTGGTGCTGATATGCAACCCTGCTTGGGGGGCCTCTCCTGTGCATTCTTTCTGCAGTCATCAGATAGCAATGAGCTCAGTATCACCCCTGTCATGGCAATGCCACCAGTCAAAGCAGATGCTGGCGCTTCCTCCCCCAAACCTTCACCTTTCACCAGTGGCCTGGATGACTTGGATCTCCTGGGCAAGACTCTTCTGCAACAGTCTCTGCCTCCAGAGTCCCAACAAGTGCGATGGTAAGCAGGAGAAGGTCAATCTTGCATCTCTCCCCATCCTTTCCATTTCTGCGGTTGTGGACATGACATTTCAGTACCCTGTTCCACTCCTTGCTTTCTCTCCCTACAGGGAGAAGCAGCAGCCACCTCCCCGGCTCACCCTGAGGGATCTCCAGAACAGGAGCAGCTCTGGCACCACGGCCCACAATCCCAGCACTCTGCCTGTGCTCCAGAGTGTTTCCCCTAACCCCACGCTGCCCCTGACCTCAGAGCTGCCTGCCCCTGCTATGCTTCCAAAAGCTGCCACAACACCAGCAGGGAATACTGCAGTCCCATCACGGCCTTCTGCCACCGTGCTGCCCCAGGAGATCTCGCTGGCCAACATCACTGTGCCTCTGGAGTCAATCAAACCCAGTGAGCTGGGGCAAAAGAGGGGGGAACCTTGAGGGGAGCAGACCATGCACACATGGAAGGGAAGAATGGGAGGAAACTTGCTTGTTGGATTTTGTCAAAGTTGGGTAGGAGTGGTATCTGTGTCACTTGTATGGAGTTTGGGTGATGGGGAAAGGTCCCTGCAGGGTCAGTTCCCTCCGGGCTGACTGCTGCCTGTCCCTGCCTTTCCCACAGGCAGCATCCTCCCTGTGACAGTGTATGATCAGCACGGTTTCCGCATCCTCTTCCACTTCGCTAAGGATGCCCTGCCCGAGAGGCCTGATGTGCTTGTGGTGGTGATTTCTATGCTTAGCACAGCTCCACAGCCCATCCGCAACATTGTCTTTCAGTCTGCCGTCCCCAAGGTAAGGCAGCTGCTGGGGCTGAGGTCCCCAGACTGGGCTGAAGTGTGATTCTCCCTTTGCAGGAAAGGCAGGGTGGGTGGAGAGAGCTCTCTGGAGCTGAGAGTGAGTTTTGTTGCCTTCAGGTTAGCAGGAACCAGAACAATGGATTTTGATTAGACAGTGGAAGCTCCCCAAACACAGGAGCAGAGCCTCTGGCTGCCAAGTCTCTCTTAAGAATGTGGGATGCTTTTCTCTCTGCCTAGGTGATGAAGGTGAAGCTACAGCCTCCCTCAGGCACGGAGCTGCCGCCATTCAACCCCATTGTCCACCCCAGTGCCATCACACAAGTCCTGCTGCTCGCTAACCCACAGAAGGTAAGGGCACCATCCCTGCGGCATGAGCAGACGCTGGCCTTGCTGCCTGGGCAAAGACCAGTTACCCTGTCCCTATTGCCTTGGCTCTCTGCAGCTTCCTAGAGACCCAAATGGTTCGTGCCTCATTACTTTCTTTCCCGGCTTCTCACTGTTTATCCTTTCTCCCCTATCTCCAGGAGAAAGTGAGGTTGCGGTACAAGCTGACCTTCACCATGGGAGAGCAAACCTACAATGAAATGGGGGATGTGGACCAGTTTCCCCCACCGGAGTCCTGGGGGAATCTCTAGGGCTGCACATTGCAGGCACTACACGGCAGAGTCCTTGGGAATCCAGCCTTGCGGGGCTGGAGCAGCCTGAGGAGATGGGGAGGGTGGGTGGGGGGCTGCTGCTCACGCTCTGTTCTCCAGATGGCCAGGCAAGGGCCAGAGGGAGCGTGCCTCGAGGAGGAGAGCAGAGATGCCAGGAGATGTTCATCCCACGAGACCAAGAGTGGAGTGAAATGCTTCATGTGGGTGAACAGTTGCCTTCCCTGCTCTTCCAAAGGCATCACTCCCTCCCCAGTCTGTCCAGCTTCTCTTCTAACACTGCTTTCCCCCTAAGGTGCGGTGGGGAACAAGGATGAGGAGCCTAACAGCCTCAGCCTGGGGCAAGGCCTAGAAAAAGGAGGTCCTTTTCCTTATCTGTCCCTTCCGTGCTTCCCAGCCCTTCAGCTGCTTCATGCTCTGCAGTGGTCTGTTTTGTCCCCCTTCCCCCCCCTTGGAGCTGGGTCCCAGTGGTTCCCTCTCTTGTGGGATCACAGTGGAGCTGGTGCAGAACAAGACTGGACAGAGGCTGGGTGTCTCTCCAGCACCAGATAGCTGGCAGCTGCCCTTGCTTGGGAGGGGTCAGGGGGACTGATCTTCCTATATACCCCTCCTTCTGGGTGCTGGCAGAGCTGTGGGGTGGGAGCCCTGGGGCTGGGAAGGGCTTGCTCTGTGCCTTCCCATCCCCTTCAGCTGGAGTTCCTGGGTGCTGAACCCCTGGAGCGAGGAAGCCTGCACCCTTCCACATGCTTTATCCACCACAGCGAGCTTTGGGCACTGCTGCTGGACTTTGTCGCATGTGCCAGCCCTGAGAGGGGTGTTCTGGAGGGGTAGAGTCTCCCCTCAGCCTCCTGCCCAACAGGGAGAGGAAGCAGTACATGGTCTTCCTCCCTCTGCCTGGGCTGGAGAGTGTGTTAGGGCAGGGTCTTTCTCAGCTCTTCAGTCTCTTCTCGCCATGGGGTAGGTGATGGGTTGGGAGTCAAGGAGAGCCTGGAGCCCAGCCCATCACCAGAGGGAACCACTGAGCTCTGCACTGGGAGCCCAGTTCTGCGCTGGGGGGTACGGGGAGGGGGTACAGCTGTGCCTTCTGTACCTTCACCTGCAGCTGGGGGCAGGCCTGGCTCCCTGCAGCGGGGAAGGGGCTCGCCCCAGCCACCTGATCACTGTGACACAAGAGCAGAGATCTGCAGGCATGGAGGAGACCAGGGGGTGGCACATCCCCAGCAATCCCCATCACCATGGGACTTGCAACCACAGGAGCCATTTCCCACCCCTAAGGTGGTTTTAACAAGGCCTGATCTGAAAAGCAGGGGCAAGCTGCGCCCTGCATGAGCTTGGCAGAGGTAGAAAGAGGCTTGTGCGTGATGGAGGTGAGCAGGGTGCCTCGTGCTCTTGGCTTGGGGGCAGCGAAGGTGAGGTGTCTTGGAGCAGGGGGCAGCAAGTGATAGAGGAGAGGGGGAAGCAAAGTCTTTATGCTGGGGTTCTGCTGTGTCTTACTTCCCTTTCTGGTCTCTTTTCAGGGTTTTGTATGGGTTTTTTCTTTGCAGATCTTGTTTGGTTCTTGAACAGACTTGTATATATTTTCAGTGCAAAATTCTGTAAATGGAAGAAAACAGACAAGATTTAAAATGAAACGCCCGGCGCGAAGAATCTGCTGTATTTATGGGAAATAAAGAGATCTTTCCTGATCCTGTCCCTCTGCCTTTTGACCCAAGAAATGCCTTTTCCCCTCAACTTCCCTGACTGTAGAGAAGCTGATTACACCCTACAAGAGCTCATTTCCAGGTCAATTTACTGCCCCTGCAATCCCCCAGTCACCTAGGGCCTTGCCATGGTAATTTCCCCACTCCTATGAGCAGGGAGAGGGGATGGTGGAAGTCCCCCAACTGCTCTCAATTCCTGTTTGAAAGCTGAGTCACTTCCAGGCTGCAAGCTGGGTTCTGCCTGCTTCCCTCCCTCCCTGGGGAGAGGTGGTGGACAGGGGTTGGTGCCCCACAGCCCATCGGGAGCAGGCCTGTTTACAGCTTCACCGCTGCCGGTAGCAGCTCTTCTCTTCCCCGGGGCTTCCTCTCCAAAGTGGCCCTGGGGGGCAGCTTTGTTCCAGGGAGAGGGATCTGCTCTGGCCAGCAGCAGCTTGGGGCTGGGAGCAGGTCCTCTGTGACATTGCATGGGAGGAAAGAGGTCACAGCTTGGGCCACTGCCTGATGCAGCCAGCAAGGGTCCAGGGAGGCTTTTCTGCGTCTTTGCAATAGGTGCTTGAAGCCCTTGCCTGCTTGCAGCAACCACAATACCAGTTAGGAGCACCCCCAGGGCTCAGGGCCAGGGGACCCAGCATGCTTGGCCACAGGTGTAGACCAGCCTGGTGTGATGGGGGGAATAGTGCTCACTTGTTCAGTCCCTGCTTGAAAACAGAGGTTCAGCACTGCTTTGCTACACAATCACTGGAGGTTTGCCCCTACCACCACGAAGAGGGAGCAGAACCCATCAGCCCCCAAATTATTGGTGCTCAGGCTTCAGGGCATAGGTGGAGTGGCCCTTCTGCCTCTTTTCCTTTGCTGCTTGTCTCATCTACCCACAAACTGACTGCTTCCTGTCTGGGCTCTGGTGTTAGTTCCTTTGCCAGCCGTGTAACCCAGTCAACAGCAACCTCTGCTCTTTCTTAGTGCAGAAAGAGGAAAGTCCCAGCTGCAGGTAGCCAGAGATAAGGCGAGGTTTACATCTTGTCAAGCTAGAAGCAAAGGTGGTGGTGGCATGAAGGAGATGGTTTTACACTCAAAAAAAAACCCCCAAAAAAACCCCAAAAAACAACATCAAACCAAAGCTGAGCCCTGGTGCAGCTCTGCAGAGAGCAGGCAGCACCCGAGCCTGAGAACCGGGAGTTTGTGGTCCCCGTGCAACTGTGCACAGGCGCTGCTGCTCCGCACTCAGCCCAGCCGCTGGCTCGGAGAAGCCCTGCCAGCAGCTGGGGAGCAGGGAGGAAGGGGCCTCCCCAGGGCAGGAGGTGACAGCCTTTGGCCACAGCTTTGAGGTGGCTTTGGGGAGCCTCTGTGACGGCAGGGAGGGAAAGTGGGGTGGGTGGGGCACAGAAGGGATTGCAGGAGCGGCTTTGCTGCTTGCCCCCCTGCTTTTGTCCCAACGATGGGGACTTGTCATGGGGGGGAAGGGGCTGGAGCAGCACCCATGAGCACAGAGAGGTGCCCAAGGGACATTGGTAGAGTTTGGGTGACCAGGTAGGGCAGGGTGGACATCAGGCTGCACAGCCAGCCCATGTGGCCAGGGCTGCCCCGCACCGCAGCTGGTGGTGGGCAAGGCAAAGGGGAGGAAAAACCACCCCAGCTGAGACAGAGAGCAAGAAACAGAGCGTGGGCCCTTCGCTTGGGCTCGGCAGCAGCTTGTGCTTGTCCTGCCTTGTTAACATGTTTGCTGTAATATTTCCTCTTTAAGGCTGGGCTGAAGTTATTTATACTTGTGGGGTGGTGACAGGAACACAGAGCGGAGCAGGAGCCCTGAACTGCTCTTACCTGATCTGCGGCAGAGGGGCGGACGGAGGAGGAAGGAAGCTCAGAAAAAGAGAGGCAGCAAGAGAAGGGAGCCCAAGGGAGGGGAAGAGAAAGCAGGCAGGGTATCCCCAGAGAGGGACAAGGGAGGGGACCAGCCAGGGAAAGAGAAAGAGGGGGAACGAGGGAAGGAGGAAGAAGAGGAGTAAGGAGGGAGAGGTCCTCGGGGAAAAGCAAGGTGCAGAGCAGCTCTGGGAAGCCAAGGGGCCAACAGTGTCCGATGCCAAGCATTGCCAAGGGGTGCTGAGTGGTACAGCCAAGCAGAGCTGCTCTCGTTGTCTCATCCCGGCTCTCAAGATGATGAAGAGGCAGTTTAACCGGATGCGGCACCAGCTGTCCCATCCCAACATCACCAGCCGGTAAGGACTTCTCTGCTACCTGTGCTGGGGGGCTGCAAGGGAGTGGGATGTGGGTCCTGCAGGGCTTGTGCTGGGGCTGGACTGACCTCCTTGGGCTGGTGGTGAGGGAAAAGGGGTGAACGACCCTGGGTTTAGAGCATCTTCAGTGTAAGCTGAGGGGCTGTGGCTCCCTGGCTCCCTGGTGCCTGTGGGACAGCAGGAAGGCTGCACTGGTGCTGCTCAGCAGGAACGTGATCCCCAAGCCCAGCTGCCTCTCCCAGGTCCCACAGATGCTGCATCCACCTGGAAATGGGCCTTTCCTGAGCTTGGCTTCCCCAGGATGTGAGGGCAATGGAGAGGGACCTTCCAGCCACATGCCCTTGGCTGTGCAGTGAGCAGGAGGGTGTTAGGAGCTGCCCTCCCACTGTGCCCAGGGTACCCATGGGAGTCAAGCCCTGCATAGCGCTAGCCGGCCCAGTAGCATGGGGTCCCGAGATGCCCTTTGAGGAGAGGACCCAGGATCCTCAGAGGATCAATGGAGGACTTACAGCTTCACACACATCCCTCTAGCCCCATCCTACCTCCACCACTTCCTTATTTTTTTCTTCGGCTTTCCAAAGGTCTCCCCTTGCAAAACTTAGAACTGAAATTACAGGGCTGGGCCCTCCCTTCCCAGCCCCCTCGCTCCCTCTTTCCTACAGCCACCTCCACAAGTTCCCCAGCGCTGGGAGGCTGAGTGGGACCAACTGTGTCCCTCAGACCACTGAGGTCCTTCAGCCAGCCCAGCAGACTGGCCATAGGGAAGCAGCTCCTGCGTCCTGGTGGCTTCTTGCTCTTCTTGCATTGCCCAGAGAAGAGCATGATCCCTTTTTCCTCTTCCTCCTCCCCATCTCCCCATTAGATGCGCCTCCCTTTAGTTTAATGCCGGGCAGGCAGGAGGTCTCAAGCAGCTCGTGCAGTTCAAGAGCAAGCTCTTCACCCGCTGCAGAGCCTCTCTCCTCCACGGGCCATGATCTCACATGATTTTGCTTGCCTTCAACCAAGCCGCCCCCGTTTCCTGCGGCTCCGTGGCCTCATCCCACGCCAGCTCTTGGGGGTGGTAAAGAGAGAAACATGAACTGGGGAAAAAGCAGCAGGAGCAGAGGGAAAGCAAATAGGGTTCCCGGGGTGTAGCAATGGCAGCGGGCCTTGAAGCAAGGTTTCCTCTATGGGAGGTATCAGGGAGGTTTGGTGGTGATGGCAGCTGGTGGGTTTTGAATTTGGTTTTGAGCAGAATTTGCCTGCAAACCAGAAGCATCCTTTGCCAGATTTGCTCCTAATACCTGCTGACAAACCAAGCAGAAAGTTGGTTTCACGTAGGCATTTCTAGAGGGGCTGGTGTTGGTCTCAGTTCCCGGTTTGACCACAAAGATATCTTTGCTCCAGCACCAATGGCCCCACAGCTGGTGGCTACCCCGACCTGCAAAGACGTATGCTGGTCTCCAACAGCACTTCAGGGAAGAGGTGGGCAGCCAGGGGGTAGAAGGTTTCACCAGCAAACATCCCACCCTGCCATGGCCCTGCTAAGCACCCTGTCCAAGAAAACAGGCCACACCTGGACATTTTGACTGTGATGCTCTGAATGGGAAGCCCTGTCAGATGGGGTGTCCTCCAGCCAGCAAGGCAGGCTGCCTTGTCCTGCTCCTGCTGTTCTTGTCCCCCCAGCCTCATTCTGCCCATAGCCTTGTGTACGATGCTCCAGGCCATAGCCAGTGTCTCCTCCTCCAGGGAGCCCAAAGAGAGGCGAGTGGGATGCATAAGGACCTGCCTTCTTGAGGAGGCTGGGTGGAGGTCACCCCCATCTACTGATGGCTCTTTCTCCTTCCTCCACAGAACCCAAGAAGCAACTGAGCTCCTGCCAGAAGATTTGCTGCAGGTGAGGCATGGGCTGGGCTGGCAAGCGTGTGTCTGCTTGTGTCTGGGCATGGGAACCTGCCCCGTTCCTGCCTGCAATTTGCCCTGCCTGTACCTCCAAGTCACGGGGCTGGGATCTGCCCACGTGCCAGATGGTGACTCCAGGACCATGGCATTAAGGGAACAGGAGGCTCTTGCCATGGGAAAGTGCTTGAATGGGATGAATCCTGACCAGGAACTGTGCTCCCTTTTCCCTGGACCAAGGATGCTCTGGGCTGCAGAGGGATGCTGGGTGGGCTCACCACGCCCAGAGCTGGGTGGTGGGGAGATGGTCTCAGGCCACCCATGGTTGGTGAAAGGGCTTCCCCAGTCCCACCTTTCCAACCCCAGATCGAGCAAAGGATCGAGCCGGCCAAGCGGGCAGCTCACAGTGTGTCCAAGAGGCTCCAAGCCTGCCTGCAGGGTCAATGTGGCTCCGAGATGGACAAGCGAGTGGTGAGTGGAGTCCACCCCCCACAGCCTGTGCAACCCCTGGCTCCGTCCCTGGCTTTGCAGGCTTTGCTGAAGGGTGCCCTAAAGCGCAGCCCCGCTCCCATCTCCCGCAGCGCCCACCACCCTGAGTAGAGCAGAGCAGGGCAGGGCAGCACTCTCAACCATCACTAACTTGAGGACTCCTGAGACAGAGACAGTGTCTTTGCATTGATGAACCCTCCAAAGCCCTGTTGTCCGTGGCCCTTCCTGAACCCCTGTGAACCTCAGGCACCCCCAGTGCCCTGTGGTGAGGAGCATCACAGCATGGCTGGGCACAGTGTTGCCGCAGCTTCCTCCTCCTTGGTTTGAACCTGTCACCCTGTTCCTGGCTGGTGCTCACCAGCCCTTCTCTGGGTGGTCCCCCTGCACCTTCCTTAGTGCCCCCATGCTATTGTGGGCTCCTTTCTTCTTGGCAACCTGACAAGCCCCAGTTTGGTTTAATTATTCTCGGTGATTAAAATCCTCTGTGCATTTGAATCTGTGGCAGGGCTGGGCTTGGTGAGGGCCTCCATCAGTGTCACAGTCCTCCACAGGGGACTATTTTAGAGAAGACTGAAGGTTTTATAACCACCTGTGGAGCCTCAGTGCCTTGTTTAGTTAACTGGATCCTGGCTTTGACTGAAGGGACATCCAAAAGGCCCTTCCTCAGGCCCCAGGGTCAATGGGACTGGGTGGTACCAGCGGAAGATGTGGGGACCCAGCAGAGGGTTTGGCCACTTGCCCTCATGCCATGGTGGCGTGCTTCATGGGGACGGGGCTGCCACACGCCAGCTCACCATCCCTTTCCTGAATCCTTGGCTCTGTGCAGAAGAAGCTGCCCTTGATGGCTCTGTCCATGACGATGGCTGAGAGCTTCAAGGAACTGGACACAGAGTCCAGCCTCGGGTAAGTGCCAGTGGGAAAAAGGGCTGGGGGCGACCCCAAAAGATGCCAGACCCTGGCAGAGCCACTGTCTTGGCTTAGGGACTCCCATAGCCAAGCTGAGCTGTCAAACCCTGTCCTCAGAGCAAATATTGGTGTTGCAGGAGGAGAAGGAATAGCCAGCACCTTCAGGCTCCAATTGCAGAGGGGGCCGGGGGCTGGCTCAGGGTCTCACGTGGGTATGGTGGGGGTGTTGGATCAGAGTATGGCATGGCTCCAGCTCACAGTTATTTCATCTCTGTCCCCCACACAGGAAAGCCCTGGAGATGGGCTGCTGCATACAGAGCTCGCTGGCCAAAATCCTGGCTGAGTTTGAGATTGCCCTGGAGCATGATGTCCTGCAACCACTCAACAAGCTCAGTGAGGTAGCCCTGGCTGCCCTCCCAGCTCTGTTCTCCCGTCCCACCTCCCTTTCACATGTCCCCAAGCCTCTGCAACTGCCTCTGGCCCCTCTCTCCCCCAGGAGGAGCTTCCCGTCATCCTAAAGCGCAAGAAGACCCTGCAGAAGTTGATCTCTGACTGGAACACCATCAAGAGCCGGTACGGGGCACATTGCAGCTGGGGGTTGCAGAGCACATGGTGTGCAGCCCCCAACCAGGTTGGGGGAGAGAGGAAGATGATTGCCCTGGGGAGCAAATTTCCCAGAGCTGGAGTTGAAGTCAAAGAGACACCAGCTCTTCAGGAGCATCCAGCCAGCCCCTCTCTGGGAGTGCACCCTGCTCTGGGCTGAGCCACTGGCTCTGTGGCACAGGGGAGAAGGGCAGTGCTGTTGCCAAAGGCAGCAAAGTGCCCTGGCGCTGCTCTGTACCACTGAGATCGCTTCACTTTGACTCCCGCAGCGTAGCCTGTGCTGTGCTGAGTTTCTCTGAAAGAGTGGGGCAGCCGTGGGTTGCTGGTGGGCCGTTTCCACGCTGCCCTCCCTTTGGCTGGAGAGAGAAGATGAGGGAACGTTTCAGGACCAGGGCTTGGGAAGGGTCCTACAGACCCTCGATGTTTCAGGCAGCCGGGCTGAGTGCTCCCTGTCTTGACCAGGTCACACCCCTTGGTGCAGCAGCATCTTCCTCTGGGGGAGGGAAGTGAGAGGTGCTGGCCAAGGAAAGCCACCGCAGGGCAGTACTGTGACTTGCCATCCCCCATTGCTGTCCCCATACCCGTTCTACACACCCATCCCACCCCATGTCCCTGGTGCTGAGGCTGTGGGTGTGCCTCTTCTCTCCCACCCCAAAGGCTGAACCAAGCTGCCAAGATCTCCAGTAACAGCTCTGGTGCTGGCACTGGCCCTGGGGCATCTTCTGCTGGCAACAAACTGGAGATCTTAAAGGAAGAGGAGGAGGAGGTGAAGAGGAAGGTGGAACAATGCAAGGTGAGAACTCACTTGCTCTCCCCTACGGTGCAGCTCCAGGGCTGGAGACCTGCTCCCGTCCAGTGGCTCCATCCAAGGTGACCCCATGCCAAGACAGATGCAGCCAGCCACCACATCCTGCCCTCTGCAAGCAAACTGGTCCCTTAAGGATCAGAAACAGGGAGATGCCCCAAGCCCACGGAAGAAGATAAAGTATTCAAAGCACAAGCTGCTGCAGAGAGGAGGCTCCAGGGGCTAGAGCAGAGAGGTCATGGGGTCCCCTGGGGCTGGGAGCCTGCTGAGCTGGAGCCTGTGCCGGTGGCAGGGGACTTTCACATCAGCTTTCTCTGCCTCTACCCTGTTACTCTGAAAAGCCCAGTGCCTTCTCTGACAGATCCCACAGGCATGCGGGAGGTGGAGGGACCACTTGTCCCTGAGCCTCTTGTGCCAGGACCCTGATCACAGGGCAGGTCACTGACACTACCCAAATGCAAGCAGTGGGGGCAAGGAGGAATCTGCATGTGGTCCCAGCCCACCTCCCCACCACACCCCAGAGACCCTGCCTGGCCAACTCATAGCCCAGAGGGGTGGCTTTGTGAAGACATCCCCTCTTCCTTGGATGCCAGGGAGGAGGTGGAAAGTTGCTTTTATTTGTGCTTCCCTTCCCAGGACGAGTACATGGCTGACCTCTACCACTTCTCCACCAAAGAAGACAGCTATGCCAGCTACTTCATCAGAGTAAGTCCTCTCTCGCACTCCTTCTCTGGGTGGGGACATTTCCTGGGGTATGTGTGAGCCCAGCCTTGTCCCAGTCCACACTGAGCCCCCTAGCCAGGGCAGGGAACAGCCCCAGGCACCAGGAGATGCCCAAAGCTTTGCTCCAGGCACTGCAGGTGCATGTCGCCACTAGCATCAGGTGCAGAACAGCTTGTCCCGATGACTACCCCATCTCCAATTTGCCTTCTACCCCTCACTATAGCCACAGTCCCACTAACACCACGGGGATTCTCTTTGCATCTCCCCCTTCATCCTGTCTCCATGTGGGTGCAATGTCCTGGGGGTGGGAGTCTTTTCAAGAGGGGCTGGTGCTGACTTGAGGTCTGTGTGTTCCCTGCCCGCAAGCTGCTGGAAATCCAAGCCCAGTACCACCGGCAGTCCCTGGGATCACTGGACTCGGCTCTGGCAGAGCTGAAGGAAAGCCACAGCCAGACAGGTACCCACCAGCTCTCCACACAGCCCAGGGAGAGCGGCAGCCAAGCCCAGGGATGTGAGCGTGGCTGGTGAGGCTGGGAAAGGCGGGCTTTCCCTCACTGTTCCTGCTGCTGCCGCCTCCCACATGGGGCTGGTGGGACGGGGATAGCAGCCTGAGGCAGGCTGGGGATGCTGCCTGCCCTGCCTCTGCTTCCGCCCAGCCAGCCCCAGTTCGGAGCAAGATGTTGGCATGGCTAGATGCCAGATGGCCCTGGCAGCCACCATTCCTCCCGACATTCACCTCCCTCTTCCAGAGCCCTCCTTCACTGCAGACACCCTGGTGGCGGGGTGCTATGGTGTACCCCTAGAGACTCACCTCAAGAGCTTGGGCCGGGAGATCGCACTGCCCATTGAAGCCTGTGTCATGATGCTGCTGGCCTCTGGCATGAGGGAGGAGGTAGGCAGCAGTCCTGACCTCCCCACCACCCTCTCCCCCGAAATGCAGCCCCTCACATCCCTCTTCACCCTGTTCCCAGGGACTCTTCCGACTGGCAGCAGGTGCCTCAGTGCTGAGGAAGCTGAAGAGCAGTTTGGCCAGCGGCTCCAACACACTGGAAGAGTTCTACTCGGACCCCCACGCCGTGGCTGGTGGGTGCTGGTGAGGCAGAACAGGGGGACATGCTCAGGCAGTCCCCAGCCACCATCACCCCCACAAGCTCCCCCTCCTCTCCCAGGTGCACTGAAATCCTACCTGCGGGAGCTGCCCGAGCCTTTGATGACCTTTGAGCTCTACAATGAATGGGTCAAAGTGGCCAGGTGGGTCCAGGTGTTGGGGCGCAAAAGCCTGGTGGGGCTCAAAAAGCCCCTCTGCCATCCTTCCTCTGTCTCTCCTGGCACTCGGAGCAAGGCTGCTCAGACTCGTTTCCCATGTGGGGAGAAACAAAAGCAGTGACTGGTTTGTCCCATGCTCAGCAGAAATCCAGATGGCCCAAAATCTTGGAGAATAACAATAAATAAAAAGGTAGGGCAAGGGAGAAGGCTGCAGCCGTTTTGGTGGCAAGAAGAGCTTAGCCTGTGAAGACTCGCTTGGCTCCAATGGCCTGAGCCCCATCTCACTGTCCCACCAGCCCAGTTTGGCCTCTTGCTTTTGGGATGGCAGGGGTGGCAAAGGAAACATAGCAAAAAGCCTGGGAAAAGGAGGAAAGCATCTTTCTGAAGGGATCAGCTCAGTGCCAGTGAGCCCCGTAGTTACAGTGCAACAGGTTGGCTGCTTGTGGCAAGGCAGTGCTCACCCCCAGGCCCACTCACAAGCTATATTCATATCTTATTAAATCCCTGAGAGCCTTCGGGGTGCAGTTTTGTCTTCTGTGGATGCCTGCCTTAGCTGCCAAGTAAAGCTAGCAGCAGGGCATCTTCACCTCCATTCCCAGGGCTATAGCCTGCGATGGGGTGGCCAGCACTGACCCTCCTCCCTTGCACACTGTTTCCCTCTCTGCCACAGGGCGCAGGCTGAGATCTCTGATCCTCCTTCTCTCTTGCAGCCTAAAGGACGTTGACAGCTGTGTACAGAGCCTGCAAGACACCTGCAGCCGCCTGCCCCGTGAGAGCTACAACAATTTGAGGTGTTTTGCAGGGACGGGGCTTCTTCGGCCCCAAGCAATCCCTGGGGGCAGCTGTTTCCCCCCCCAAATCCATACTTACCACTCCCTCGCCTTCCTTTTACCCCACAGGTATCTGATCAAGTTTTTAGCCAAGCTGGCTGAACACCAGGAGGTGAATAAAATGACCCCCAGCAACATTGCCATCGTGCTGGGTCCCAACCTGCTGTGGTTGCAGCAGAGCCCAGGGTAAGACCTGGCTCGGGGGGGTGGGAGGCAGCTCCCCAGCCCTAGCTGGGGTGCCCTCAGCACAAACACCACAGGAAAGCCTGATCCACAGCCTTCAGGCTGGGCTAAAGCACTTGCGCTCTCTCCATCCTCAAGTCCTGTCCCTTGTCATGCACTGCCCGAGTGGCACATCCTCTTGGCAAGTATGTGTCCGCTTAAACTGCTCTGCAAAGGAGCAGAGGATGAGCCCGAGACCTGGAGCACTTGTGACATGGATAGCCTCCAACACCATTGGCCTCCAACATCAAACTAGGGTTTCCAGGACAGGGAACAAGGCCTACCTCCCACCCTCCTTGGGTGGGCTGTCTCCTCTTTGGGGTCTGCCCCTCAGGAATGAACACCAAAAGGGTTAATGCATCAAAAGCCTTTTCTGATGCCTCCCTCACCCCTGTCTCTTCAGAGACTCTGCTGTGCAACTGGACTTGGCCTCAGTCTCCTCCATCCAGGTGGTAGGTGTGGTGGAAGCCCTCATCCAGAATGCGGACACCCTCTTCCCTGGAGGTAGGGCCGGGGCCTCGCTTGGGGGGCCATAGCCCAGGGTGAAGCGGGGAGGAAGGGAAGGGGACATTTCTCTGTCCTCCAGAGGAGGGAAGCAGGGGTAGGCTCCAGCTCCCCAGTGCGGCGTCACCGGGAAAAGCTCTGGGCATCAAGTGCTTCCTCACAGGGTCCCCTCCTTTCTTTCCACCCAGAGGTAGATTTCAATGTTTCGGGCATGTTCACACCACCCATGAACAGCGGACTTGGTGAGGCCACCCTGGTGGAAGAGCCATCCCCTGAGCCTGCTCTAGCCAGCACCCCCACTCTCCCGGCTGGAGAGGCGTAAGTCCAGTGGAAGGGAGCTGGAGGCTCTGGCTGTCCCAGCTCTCCCTGTGTCCTTACCCCATCCCACTCCACGCCATGGGCTGTACCCTCGCAGGTGGACGCGAGGTGCCTCATGGCCAGGACCGTCACGCCCAACTGAAGCCTGAGTTGCCCCATTCTCTGCGCAGCATCTCAAGGGACCCTGAGGCTGGGTCCCAGCCGGCATCCCCAGTGGTGACCAGACTGTCTCCCGAAGCCGTGGGGCCACCAGCTCCGCAGATGACCGACGACACTGCCCACAAAGGTTAGGGTGCCCCGGATGGCACAGTGCTTGGGAGATGACAACCCCGCAAAGCCACCTCCTCTGGTTTGCATTCATCCCACTATTCCCTTCATGAAAGGGTGCTGGGGACATCTCTGCCACCAAATGAGAGGAAGGGCCTCTGGCTGGGGCAGCTTAGCCAGGATCTGGCCCCTCATTGCATGCTCCATCCCCAGCCAAGGTGGGATTGCAGGGATGGATGTAGCTGTGTGTGTACACTGTGTGTAGTGTGGGGTGAACACCACCTGTAAAGAGGTGACAAAGCTTATGGCTCCTTGTGAAGGGAAGAAGGTGGGAAAAAGCTCCAAAAGCTGATGTGCCCTTGGGTCTGCAGTATGGGAGCTGGGCACAGGGCAGTTGCCCGTCAATCTGCCTGCAGTCCCCTGCCTGACCCACAGCCAGCACTGCAGCTCCCCTCTGACCCAGGAAGAGACCCTGGCAGAGAGGGGACCCCAGCCCACCCCAGCTTTCTTTCCAGGCAAGCGCCCAGCTCCAGCCCGACCCATGATGCCAGCACCGCCTGTGGCCCAGCCCCGGAGCACAGCTCCTACCCCGGCAACCCCCGAGCACACAGCCAGCCCCAAAGCCCGGCCACGGCGGATGGTGGGGGCACCCAGCCGTGCCCCTTCCATCCCCCCACCGCTTCCCCCCCAGCCGGCACGCCGCCATAGCCGAGATGCCCCACCATCCCCCAAGCCTTCTGACAGTGAGGCCAACGCAACGGCTGCCATAGACTGTGCCCCAGGAGCCACGGACAAGGGGCAGCCGCCGCCTGCGGGAGGAAGGAGCCCCCCGGCCACATTGCCGCCAGCAGGACAGCCCACAGATAACTGAGCAGGGTGGGGGGCATGGATGGGGTCACCGCAGGGCCGGGGAGATGGGGTCCCATGCCCCTCTGGGACTCAGCAGGCACTGTGGAAAAGCCGAGGTGGCTCCAGCTCCTCCATCTTGCTCCCCTCCACCCATCTCCCCTTGCTCCCCCGTCTCCACAGAGCCTTCCTCCCAGTGCTGCCATGTCCCTGTCACGGAGCTGGGCTTCGGGGCCCTGCCACCCCTAAGGGACCCAGCTCGTGGCCCAGGATCCCCTAACCCCGGCTGAGCCACACCCTTGGGCCCCTGTGGGTTCCTCCAGTGCTTGGGAGCCACGGTCCCCGGCAGAGCAGCACGGGGGACACCCAGGCACCGCCCGCAGTTTTTGGGTAGCCACGGGCAGGTTGGCCCTGTGGGGCCGTTTGCAGGTGCACAGCCACTATCCCAGCCCCTTCTGCCTCATTTGGCCTTAAAATGCGCTGCCCCAGGAACACACGGACACATATATAAAAATATATATATATATATTGCAACTAAATTATTTAAAGAGCTGGTGACACAGTCACAGGCAGGCATGAACAGGGCGCACTTGGCAGCCCGAGGTCCTGGAGGCCGCCCACCCCACAGGCTGCAACCGAGACGAGGGGAGGGGTGTCCCCGAGGACGCCAACGCGGAGGGGCGCGGCTCAGCCCGAGGACGGGAGCGCTGCCGTCTCCCCCAGCCCGCGAAGAGAGAGGGCCGAGGGGTAATGGCGGCCGCGCTGCCCATAAACGCCAACGAGCAGCAGGGGGCGCCCGGCCGCCGCCCATTCACCCAGGAGCGGAGGTGGGTGGGGAGTGCTACTTTAGCCAATCAGCAAGCGCGCTCAGGCTCAGTCCCGCCTCCTCACCACCTCCCTCAGGAGCCAATACGGTAGCGTGGCTGCCACTGTGGGAGCCGGCCTCCTTCGCTTGGCCCCGCCCTTTCCCTTCGGGGGTGACAGGGCAGCTCGGCTGCCGCTCGGCAAGCTCCCAGCTTTCCATTGGTAGCGGCGGGAGGGCGGGGGGCGGTGATTGGCGAGGGCGGCGGGGCGGGACGGGACGCGGCGGCCAGCTGGCCGGGCTGCAGCGGCGGCGGCATGGCGAGCTGCCGGCGGCTGAGCGGCGCTGGGCTGCGGGAGGTGCTGGGCCCGGCGCAGGGGCTGCTCTTCGACTGCGACGGCGTCCTGTGGGCGGGCGAAACCGCTGTCCCCGGTGCCCCCGAGCTGCTGGAGCGGCTGCGGCGCAGCGGCAAGGCCGCCCTATTCGTCAGCAACAACAGCCGCCGCTCGGTGGCCGAGCTGGAGCGGCGCTTCAGCCGTCTGGGCTTCCGCGGCGTCCGCGCCGAGCACGTCTTCAGCTCCGCGCTCTGCTCCGCGCTCTTCCTCCGCCAGCGCCTCCTCGGCGGCGGCGGCGGAGGGGGGAACGGGAGCGGGGCCGGCCGCGTCTTCGTGCTGGGCGGCGAGGGGCTGCGCGGCGAGGTGCGCGACGCCGGCCTGCGCCTGGCGGGCGAGGGCGAGACGGGGCCCGGCGCCGCCGAGCCCGTGCGGGCCGTCCTGGTGGGCTACGACGACCAGTTCACGTTCGCTAAGCTGGCGCAGGCCTGCGGCTACCTGCGCGACCCGCAGTGCCTCCTGGTGGCCACCGACCCCGACCCCTGGCACCCGCTCAGCGACGGCCAGCGCACCCCCGGTGAGCCCGCGCCCCCCCCCACCCCCCTCCCTTGCTGCCCCGGGGGCCCGAGACCAGTGGGGTGCCGGTGGAGGGGCTGGCCTCGGTTGGGTCTGGGCGGCTCAGGCCCGGACGAGGCGGTTCCCTGAGCGTGGGGACGGGAAAGGCTGCCCTCGCCCATCACTGCCAGCTCCTGAAGCCGTGCTGCCGACACCTGGCTCGCTCATCCTCTGGCAGGACTCGGGGTGCTGAGCTGCCCACAGCCGGTTGGCCCATGGCTATTTCTTTTTCTCCTACTTCCTCCCTTCCAGGGACTGGCAGCCTCACAGCTGCGGTGGAAACCGCTTCAGGACGCAAGGCACTGGTCGTGGGGAAACCGAACACATACATGTTTGACTGCATCGTGGAGCGTTTTGGCGTTGACCCATCCCGCACCCTCATGGTGGGAGACCGCCTGGAGACAGATATCCTCTTCGGGAAGAACTGCGGCCTCTCCACCATCCTCACCCTGACAGGTGTCTCTCGCCTGGAAGACGCGCAGGCCTACATGGCCAGTGACAGCGCCGCTGCCAAGGATCTGGTGCCCAATTACTATGTGGACAGCATTGCAGACTTGATACCGGGCCTGGATGAGTAGCAGTCTGTACATGTGAGGGCAGAGGGGTCAGGTTCCCTATCCCAGATCTCCATCTGTTCCCATTTTTCTCTCACTGCCCTATTCCCTCAACTCCTGGTTTCTTCACAGCCCAGCAACCTTCTTTGGGGGCAAAATGGGGGGGAGTTGACAGGAGGGGACAGAGTTCAAGTTGTCTCCTTTCAAATGAGAGCTATTCATGATGGACAGAGTCCTTCTCTCCCTCATAGGGCTGGAGGCCTTGAGGCTAAGAGGGGGTTCAAATCTGTGTGTCTGTGTGGCCTCTTCCATCTGCAGGGGTTAGGGCCTGGCTGTCTTATTTTTCTCTTACATAACCAGTGGCGGCCTTTTACTGCTGTCCCTTCACTCGCCTAGCTCTAGACTTCTGAGCTATATCCGTGCAGTCCTTGTGGTAACCCCCTCCTTGCCAGGGGGCTGGTTGTCATTGTCACCCACTTGGTCTCCATCAGTGCCAGGGCCCGTGGAAGGAGTGTGTTGGAGCTCTGGAGCAATGAATGAAGAGTATCTCTGCCTCCCACGAGTGAAAGGGAGCGTTGCCTCATCTCCTTAGAGATGTTTCTCCCGCCAACCCCTGCCCAGACTAAGTTAACAATTGTGCCAGTGTCTATCTAAAGGTCTATAGAAAGGGAAGAGGTTTTAGGGTGTTTTTTGTGCCAAACAGCCAAGCTGTGACTGTGCACAGCAGGTCTGCGGTTGTACCTTGTTTTCAAGTACCCTTTCCAAAGGGGCTTGTGAAGGAGAGAGGGCTCCTAGACCATGACAGCACAGCAGTAGTGAACTGTATGATTCTCCCCAGTTCTCCCTCCTCAGTTGGATTTTGCTGTAGCACAGTGAGAGAAAAGGGCTGATGGGGGTCTGTGCTCCAGCTGCTGGTGTGCTGGTGAGACGGTGGTGGTATTGTCACCGCTGTGAATGTGTCACAACCATCAAAATCATTCCTTGCTGCTTTGTCTTTCTACGTTTGGGTTTTTCTTAATTTATTTATCAAACTTATTTATTGTTCAAATATTGTATTATTTGTATAAACTATGCTGACTGGTTGCAGCAAGGGGACAGGAGGCAGTGCCTTTGGGCCTCCCTTGCTGTCCGTATCCCATGTTGATTGATGTTCTTACACTCACTGTGTCTCTATAATAAAGTGTGAGCGTAGGCTGGAAAAGGCCTCTTTTTTTTCACTTATGGTCCCATCAAGATAAAAATGGCCTAGGTATCTTTGAGCCCTTGAAGATGAGAACGTGGCAAGGCCTTTCCTTACTGAAGGGGGTGCTGCTGGGTAGACAAAGAGAAGGGTGGACAGTGCCTTGTGGGCAGTGTTTTCGAGCTGCTATTTGCTGCTGTCTGTTACTGGGGTCTCAGAACTGGAGTCCAAGGGTGGAGGTGGGTGGTGGAACTGTGGTGTAGGGCGCAGGGTCCAGCTGGGTGAGTTGGAGCAGTGAGCCACGAGCTCTTTGACAGCTGCCTTTACATTTCACAGCATGGGTGATTCCTTGCTGGGCAACGGTGACTTGTGCTGTGCCTGAAGTCTGCCCGCTGCTAATCAGGTGGACCCCAGTGATCTCTGTGGCCCTGCACAGTGGAGTCCAGTTCTGCTCAGGTAGGGGTGAGGTGCCTTCTCTGTTGCTGCCTGTCGCCCACACGTAGCTAGCAGAGGGCTGAGAACTGCCCAGGTTTTGCTGTGACTTCTTGACTACACTAGGCTTTGAGTGAAGGGGAGGTGCTTGTCACAGTACCCCTGGAGGTGACTTTCACTGGACTGTAGCTTGCCCTGCATTTGGCTGTGATCCCAGCAGGAGGGGATAAACAGATGGGGTAAGAAGAGTGTGAAATCGCTTAAATGTGCTTTGCCTCCCTTCCTCATATGGGAGCCAAATCCTTCCCTTTGTCTGTCAGACCCCTTTAACAGCTGTTGACGGTAACTAAGCATCGCATCTCCTGCTTGAGAGATCAGCTGTTCAGCTCAGTGACTGATCTCAGCATAAGTTAGTGCTCTGTCAACTCACGTGGCAGAACTAGATGCAACTTACTGGCCCTAGGTTAATTCTAGGTGCTGCGTGTCTTTCTGTCCCCCCGCCCCACCCCTCCAAGAGATAAAACAACTTAGGAAAGAGCCCTCCCAAATAAAATCCAAAGAGCTCTCTGAAGACTGCCTGTAATCTTAATACCCCCTTGTATGTGTCTGTCCTCTCACCAGCGATGGAAGCAGAGGGGTCAGTGCTGCCACAAGCCATGGGGCTGCTCTTGCTTTGGATGGGGCCAAGAGCAGTGCTAAAGTAGTCCATTCGTGTCTGCCAGGCATTGGGTTTGTGCAGCCTCCCTCTGCTACTATTGCTCCTGCACATAATTAAGGTGAGTGTGAGCAGATCTTCTTAGAAAATTAGATTAGAAAGGTCCCTGAGGGATGGTGAGTTCTCCATCCAAGCCCTTCAGATATTTGTTCAACCATTGACACTAAGGGGTCTGTGATCCTCATGGGGGTCAGGCCTTGGTTCCCTCTGAGGTGGGTCTGATGGGTGGTACAGAGCACATCTGCTGTTGAAACTGAAAAAAGTGATGGCTCCTGCCTGGGTAAGCTGATTTGTTCTTGTATAAAGCAGTTTTTCTTCTTGGGTTGAGTATTCAAGGAAACAGTGCAGTTGCCAGGGAGGAGTGGAGCTGCGGCAACACATGCGAGGGTGTAGCAGATGGGAAGCTCAGCTTGGTGTAGTGTAGGGATGGGTATTTTATTTTCTCACCTTCAGAAAACAGCATCGTCCTTCCCTGCTGTGCAACAGAGATAACACCCAGGCAGTTGTTCCATTACCCCAGGAACCTGGTATCCTTCATCCTTAAGTGCGGTTACTGTGGCAACCACTGGCTGGATGATGTAAGCAGCAGCCTGCTGAGCATCACTTGCTCTGGGCAAAGCCCAGGGAGAGTGGAGGGATGCCTGAGTTCCCCTGGCTGGGGGAGAGGCAACTTCATCTTGTCTCCTGGACTCCAGCCACCCTTAGGCACGGACAGGAGGAGGGTGCGGAGAACTGTGAGAAGTCTCTCTGGGCTCTTGGGAGCTTGGAGCGATGAGGAAAAGGGTCGGATACAGGAGTAGGTGAGCCTGCTTCCATAAGAACCTATCCCTTGAGCCAGAGTGGACCGAGCTATCCTGCTCCCATTTGTGTGCAGCATTCATGATTTGATGGCATATAACCTGGAAGCAGTCTGTGTGTGCTCCTCCATGGCCAACAGCTGCTTTCCTCTACTGCTTTGTGACCTCTGGCTAGACTGCTTTCACTGGCCTGACTTCTAGGGCACCGAGGCTTTGGCAACCTGATGTGCCATAGTTTGAAATGTTCTCCATCATGCTCCTGTTTTCCTGGGATCAGCATATGAACAGGTGTTTCCTATGTTCCTTCTCAAGCATACTGCTTTCTTCCCTTTCACAGAATCACAGAATGGTT
The DNA here is from genome assembly GCA_013400615.1 of Syrrhaptes paradoxus. Classification (NCBI taxonomy): domain Eukaryota; kingdom Metazoa; phylum Chordata; class Aves; order Pterocliformes; family Pteroclidae; genus Syrrhaptes; species Syrrhaptes paradoxus. Next base: position 182,156 of record VZTO01013931.1, read on the forward strand.
GAGGTCAGAAGGGACCTCGGGAGGTCACCTGGTCCACCCCATACTCAAGCAGTGCTCCCAGCACCAGCAGCCCAGGACTGTGTCCAGACAGCTTTTGACTGTCTCTAAGGACGGAGACTCCACAGCCTCTTTGGGTAACTGGGCAACTTTACCCTCACAGTAAAAAAGTGTTCCCTGATGTTCAGAGGGAACAATTTCTGTTTCACTTTGTGCCCATTGCCTCTGGTCCTGTCTCTGGGCTCCACTGAGAGGATCCTGGCTCCATCTTCTTTGCACCCTTCCTTCAGGTATTTATGCACATTGACAAGGTGCCCTCTGAGCCTTCTTTTTTTCTGGGCTGAATAACCCCAGCACTCCTAGCCTTTCCTCATAGAAGAAATGCTTCAGTCCCTTAATCATCTTTGTGACCCTTTCCTGGACTCTCTCCAGTATGTCCCTGTCTCTCTTGTACTGGGGCTCCCAGAATTGGGCACAGCACTCCAGGTGTGGCCTCACCAGTGCTGAGGGGAAGGATTACCTCCCTCAGCCTGCTGGCGACACTCGTCCTGAGGCAGCCCAGGATACAGTTAGGGTCTTTTGCAGCAAGGGCACATTGCTGGCTCATGTGCAACTTGGTGTCCAAGAGGACCTCAGGTCCTTTTCTGCCAAGCTGCTTTCCAGCTGGGTGGTTCCCAGCATTTACTGGTGCTGGGGGCTCCTGCCAACCCATTTCTCCAGCCTGTCCAGGACCCTCTGGATGGCAGCACGACCCTCTGGTGTATCAGCCACTCCTCCCAGTTTTGTGTCATCTGCAAACTTGCTGAGAGTCCACTGCTCTCCCCTCATCTACCAAGCCAGCCACTTCATCACGGAAGTTGATCAAGTTGGTCAAGTGACTGACAATTTAGGAAGACAACAAATGGGCCCAAAGATATTAATCAGTGAGTAGATGCCTTTAATATGAGGAACTAATGTTCATCCTGCCTGGGAAGTTGTTAGTGTTCAGCCACATAACACAGTAAGAGAACTGGGAGGATCTGGAAGGTGTTGGGACTGGCAGGACAGAGGAGAGTTTTTTGCATGGGAAAGTGCTTCCTGAGCCAAGAAAGGATCATGATCCTAGGAACTCACTCGATACTTGCCCAACCTGATGTGAGAGTCCCCCTTTGCCAAGGCAGGTACCTCTGGCGCCGCCCTGTCCCGCAGCAGCTGGAGCAAGGAGGAGGAGAAAGTGAGGAGCAGCAGCCTGTTACTGCCTGCCCTGGGGAGGCAGTCAGCATTTGCTCTTCCTCCTGCAGCAGCGTGGGTAGAAGTTCCTCCTCTGTGGCACAACTTCCTTCTCCTCACTCCTTATGCAAGGCATTGCCCCCTCCCACCTCACAACATGGGCTTTCAGGTACCCCTTTGCCATCCTCGTGTCATTATCCATTTTTTCCTTATCGCTGCCTCGTTTGCTCTACCAACTCTGACTCCAGCAAGCTCTCCAAGCAGCCCTGGAGACTTGCATGGCTCTGCACACCCAAGAACTGCTGCTGTGTTGTCGGACTCTGCCTGCCTGGGAATTGTGCATGGATAATGTATTGGAAGTGCTCCTGGCAGACAAGCTATTATGGTGTTCTATATAATCCCTGGGAGATTTTGAACAGCTGAACCTGCTGAGAGCAATTAATAGCCATTAATAACTCCATCAACTTAGAGAGTTATATTGGTCTTTGTAGCTTCAGCATACGACCTCAGCAAAGCACTGTCAGCTCTCAGCATGGAGACAAGGGAGACATGATGCCAGAAACATTCCCTGATCACAGGGCAGCTGCCTGTAACCATCCAGGTTGTTCTGCCCTGTGATTTAGTCTGTTAGATGTGCAGCTCCAGCAGATAGGATACTGCTGAGCACTGAGATGCTCTCTCGCTTGTCCTTTAAATGGACAGCACTGTCCATCAGGCTGTAAATCATGTTGCCCAAATCAGGAACCAGCCTTTCTGTTTACCAGCCTTTGCGGAACCTCTAGCCTGGCTCCCACAGAAAATGCACAGAAAGTGATACCTTGTTAAAATCCAGGGGCAGGAATTGCTTGCCTACTTGACCTGTTTCAAGTACCCTGAAACAACTCAGAGTTTCCTGCTTCCTCCAGGTGCACTCGGCTGTCGTACTACAGCAGCCTGTGTGCAAGCTAAGTAGTTTTCTCTGCAGCACAGATGCCAGAGGAAATTGAGTCTTTGTGGGCTGTAGATTAGAGATTTCCCACCTGCCAGGACAACAATGATTGTGGCCCTGGCAAGGTGCCCTTTCCTCACGAAACAGAGGTGTTCCTGACGTGGTGTCCGTCTCTCGCCTGATGTGTGGAGACTGCTGATTCTGCTAACTTTGAGCAGAGCCTAGGAGCGGTGAGGAGCAGTGCCAGTCCCTGTTCGTGCGCTCGCAGAGTTTGGGGGTGGAGGTGTGAAGAATGGCAATATTCAACACTCCAGTACAACCAGGGGCCCGCGTGCTTGCACAGCCTTGCTAACCTGAAGATTGAGACATCTCTTGCGATGGGGTGGCTGTACTCCTCCGATTGGAGAGCTTAGGCTGTATTTAGGCTGAGCTTCCTGATGTTCACTGCCTTGTAATCCACCACAGTCTCAGCAGTTGCCTTCCCTCAGCAATTTCAGGGGTGAAAGAACCTGTGTCACTGAGCAGCCCCACACTGTGCTTGACTCCGGTTTGGCCACAGGTAGCTCCGAATGCCCTTGAGCTGATGTTGCTGGAAATCTACCTGTTGGTGCAGGTTTTAGAGCTACTTTCTTCTCTGGGCATCCTGATGTTACAGATACTCAGGAGACCTCTCTACAGAAGTGGTCTTCCTCATCCCAAAGGTCACTTGTCACTTGCTGATGGCCCAGCAGCAGCAGCACATTTAAGCCTCAGGTCAATCTAGGGATGGAGGTGGCTGGTCATTGCAAGGAGCACATGGTCCTGGCTGGCACATCTTTTAAGTGGCAGGACCTGAGGCAGACCTCCTGGTACTGCTTGCTGATGCAACACAAAACCCTGCCACTACTGCTTTAGGTGTGTTGTAAGCTTTCCAGAGCAGCGTCTCCAGAAATGGGACACAAACAGCAGCAGAAAAGTCTTCTATTTGATCCCTTTTAGTGACTTAGGAAGAGATACAACTCGCTGGAGAAGGAGTCTGTAAGTTACCCTGGGACTTCTGGCAGCAAACCTCCAAGCTCAGCAACGTAGAGGCATCCTGTACACTATCCATACTTCTTGTATGCAAAGCACCCACAAAGGATCATCCTTATCTACTTCTTGTCTCTTGAACTTGGATGTTGTGCCAGGTACAATAAGTAAACTAGACATCTCTAGGAAGTCATCTGCCTAGGGCTCTCATTCTTCCATCTCCCAGACTGTTGTTCTCTCAGCTGAAAATAAATCCAGAAGTAGGAGGCTTCTGCCTTGTGTTCCCATTATGCCACCTGGAGTAAATTGACACCAGGTTTCTCTTTCATTTCATAACACTCATGTCAAATTTTCTCTTTTCTTTTTATTTTCTATTACAACTACCAGGGGCTCCACTAGCTGTCAGTTCCTCATACAAACGGTGTGTGAGCTGTGCATCGTCACCACCACCCACCCCACCAACCACCAGTTACCCTGTCCTTTAACACACAGCTGGGTGATACCTAGAGGCCTCATTACTAGGCACGGTAAGAGGAAAAAATGCCATTGGATAGGAAGAAGTGCAGCTGAAATTGCTTTCCATCAGACTTGACTTTCCCTGTTCCTTCTCTATATGTCTCAGTAGAAAGGAAGGAGTGGGAGGTTCCATGTCAAACCCAAGGTAAGCTGGTGCTGCCTGCAAAAAGCTCAGTTATTTTCACATGGGTCTGATGCTCAGCGACAGGAATGCTTTCACCACAAGAGAGGAGGTTGTGCCAGGCAAGGGAAAACAGCTGAAGGTTGGAGAGCGGGATGGGATGGTCCAGGGTGTCATCCTGGCCGATGTGAGCTCACTCACAGAAATATGGGTTTATAAATGGCAGCTGGCTGCGAAAAGGGTGTGAAGTCCTGTCCCTCTACACATTCAAAACTTGTGTTCTTCTGAGTTGTGGAACAAACCCCCTTCCGAGGGCTGAAAAGACAGATTTATAACCACAGACAATTTTGGCTGTTCTTTGGGCATGAGCTTATTTCACTGGCTGTTGTGGACACTGCAGGGCCCCTAACTACTGCTGGCACCCCGGGTGTAGCCAGCCACCCCACGGCTGCAGCTCTCCACTCCGGAGCTGTTTCTCATCACAGCTTATCCCTGTTTCCCCCCATGGCTCTGGTCGGCAGTGGCTCAGTCACGCAAGCTTCTCTGTTCAGGAGATCTTGGTTGCTGGTGAGCAAAGGCTGTGTCCTGGAGAGCAAACGACGCACAATGTGGCTTACAGCCCTGCAGTCTGCATCCAAGTCACGGCTCCCTTTTGTGTGTGCTTAATCAGCTCCTTCTGTGCCAGGCTGCACTGTGCTGTTGCTTGGCATCTCTGTCACACTTCCAGTTGCTCTTAGTGGGACCATGCCCTCCCTCTATGCCTTATAGTTTCAATGCTATAGATGTATGTTTTCCAGTCTGCACATCATCCTGCCTTCAATAGCTGTCTTACGCAGTTCTTCATCCTCCCTTGATGAATGCCAGACACCCTGCTTGCTGCTTTACTTGCTGCTCCATCAGCTGCACTGCCACAGGAATTGCATTTTCTATTTTCCAGACCTGTATCACTTTTTTTTGCCTAATCAAGTCAAAGTGAAGGAGAACCCAATCTCTTCAAGCACTGCTGAAAAACCATTAGCAGCAGTTTCAGGTGCATAAATCTCTCTTAATCAGACTTGAAGTCTGGAGCAGTGAGATGGGAAGAAGGGCCAGACTTGCTCTTGTGAGCCATCCGCAACCCCTTCCGAGGGGGTGAGGCAATCCCAAATCCATGTGCAGTGCCCATTTCCAGACCCACATGGAGGGCAGTTATGGATCCAGGCTGGGTGAGCAGCCAGATTTCACAGCACAGTGGGGCAGTGGCCCTTCTCTGGTGCAGCTGGGCAGCCCTAGCCAGGCTGGGGGAAGGAGAGCACCTGGGACTGTGGTTGCATGATGCTGGGAAGCTGCACGTACGCAGCCTTGCTGTTGTAATGGCAGCCCTCACCTTCATCCCAGCTTATTCACTGGTGTTCGGCTGGTTTGCCCCTGAGGGATGATGTTTCAACAGGAGAAGGCCACAGACGCTCAGCCGGAGCAGGGCAGCTGCCACACCAGCAAGGCTGCCACCGCAGTGTGCACAGCCAGCCCGGCCCAGGGAGAGCCACGGCTGCGGTCGGATGGCCCGCAGGCACGGCCAGCAGCAAAGCTGGGCTTGGCACCACAGCGCAATGCAGAGAGGGAGCTCTCTGCTCCTCTGTGGGCAGAGCTGAAACAGGCCAACTGGATGAAGGTGTGCTGGTGAGCTGGAGCCTGTCGGTGCTTGTCCTGGTTGCAGATGGAGGAGGCCAGGGGCTTGGTCCACCCACAGCTGGTGGGGTGTTGAGATTCTACCGGTGGTGGGAGCCTGGGGAGCCACCTTCAGGCACCCAGCACCTGCGGGCACCCAGTTGTGCTGTGATAATGGCCGGTGTGCCAGCTCTCTGCAAAACATCCACTCAGAACTGCTCTACGGGGCAAGGTGGGGGGACCCAGAGCTGGACAGGGTGCTGTGGCTACTAAAAAGGTGTGGTGGGTGTTGTCACACCCTCACCATCCTCCTCCCTCAGCTCTGTGGAGGCAGGAGCAGTGCTGTGTGGCACATCCTCCCCAGGGAGGAGATGCCTTGAGAGGTCCTAGGATACCCACTCTCATCCCCAAGGCACCGCTTGCTCACCCACCATCCCCCCTCCCTCTGGCCAGGCCAGCTCTGACTCTGCCCCATGTTGTGCCCCATGACTGAGCCTGCATGCCCATCAGCTCTGCTGGTGCTATTAAGGCCAGGTCTGTGGTATTACAGTTCTGGGTGATTCTCCTTGGTGGATGTCATGGTGTTCCCAGAAGTGTGAGGACACAACCCAGAAGCTAGAATGACACTGAATTTAAAAAGCAAGTAAGAAAGAAAAGCAGCGCATTTCATGTTTCAGCCTCTTGGAAAGATCAAATAGTATCTTATCTGTAGAAACACCCCCAAAAAGTAAAAAAAAAAAAAAAAAAAGAGAGAGGAAAAAAAAAAGATAATCTGGGCTGTGAACTGTAGTGTTTGTCCTGCTTTCTGCAGTCTCCCATGATTCATCCTTCCCTGCCCACTGTAGGTACCCACACCCTGGCAGATGCCAGGGTCTGCCCAAGCCAGGCAAAAAAAAAGAAAAAAAATAAATCAAACCTTTCTGAAGCATTTGCAAGTCTCCCCTGAAAAGGGCAAGCACATGCCTGCCAAACTGGGCCACCCAATCTCTGGCAGCTCTTGCCCCTGCCCATAGAGTGCTGCTGGCATGCTGCTTGCTAAGAGCCTGCCTTTCTCAGAAAGCATCCTGTTTCCCCATGGGCAGTATCGCTCCAAGCCAGCAGCCACCCACCTGCCTGCAAAAGGGACAGCCAGCTCATGGCACGGCTGGGCATCCTCACCCACTTCTGCTTCTGGGAATTGGAGCGTAGAGCCCAGTGTCTCAATTTTATTCTGAGGGGTAAAACCACCTGTCACCCAGCTAAGCTGAGCCACAGCTATGCGCTGGGCACAGCCTGACCTTTCTGCAGCGGGAGAGTGCTGGTTTTCCAAAGGGGAAATGGCGCCTTAATGGTCAGCATCCAAGGACAGCTCTCAGGAGCATTCCCTGGGCAACTGCAGCCCACCAGCTTTGGTCAGTCATGCTTTTCACTTACATTGCCTGCTTTGAAGAAGGCTGAGCCCAGCGTTTTTGAGGCTGGCCTGACCCAAACCACAGCAACGCTGTGATCCTTGAGGGTGGGTATGTGTGTGGAGGGGTTAGGTTTCCTCAGGCAGGGCTGGTCTAGCTGGCCCAGTGCCCTGGGCTTCACCGCAGAACTGTACAGACACACTTTGGAATTACCCTTGCTTGGCTAGGGGCTTACTATTAGGATGTAAGGAGGAGGCCTTGGTTCTGAGGACAAGGTTTTACTCTCATTTCCATGGACCTTTTTCTCCAGGGCTGAATGGCACTTCCATTCATCCTCCATTCCTGTGTCCCAAAGCATGGGGTGTGATGGCTTCTCAGCATTAGACATCACTCTTCAGGGAGATACAGTCTTTCTTCAAGCTAGCTTCTTTACATGACAGCTAGCAGCTTTACAGGTGGAGTAGCCCATCTTCTAGTCTTCATCCCAAATCCCTTTGTGTGCCCAATAGGTTTGGGGAACTGTGGAAGCAGATGGTCAGAGACACCAGACGGCTGCCCCTTCAACATCCCACCGCCCATGCAGCTAGATCCAGCCTAACCAAGTGACTGCAGCAACCCAGACTGTCTCTTCACCCAACCAAGGGTTTGACCACCCTGAAGCCACCCATCCAGTCCCATTACATTGAGTGAACCAGTCCCAGCACAGATGCTGACCTTGCTCAGGCCACAATACATGCAGGGCCCAGGAGCAACGGGTTGGCTGTTCCCAAAAGACAGCGTTATTCCAAGGCAAGAAAGGCTGGTGTTGGCTCATCCCCTCTTGTGCCTTTGCAAATTCCTTAAGAGCCTGCAGTACCTAACAATCCTCCGAGTCCAGGTTCAGTTCACAGGGATTCCCTGGCTGGTCTTGGGAACTTGAGGAGGTGTTTTTAAGGAAGCCTCAGTCTGATGGACATTGCACAATGCAAGAAGAGTTGAAGGCTGATGTTTAGTGGGACCACATCACTGTAGCACAGCACCCTGCCGTGCCAGAGGGCTGCTCCAGACATTTGGAGACAAACATCAGTCCTGTGCTCTCTGCTCCTTTTGCTCTGATTGAGCTCCAGGGCTGTGCTCAGAGGCTCTGAGCAGCAAGGACTGATGCACTGGCCTCAGTGGTGCTCCTTGGAGGGTCCTGCCTGGGCCCAGGGATGTCAACCCACTACCTCGCCCTGAAGGGTCCCTGCAGGCAAGCAGTAATCCCGAGGCAGAGGGACAGGGAACTGGTAGCCCAGGACATGTGGCTAGGCAGCCCAGTGCAAGGGTGGGAGGCTCAGTCCCATTGCCCAGCAATAAATACTGTTGGCAGTGGTGTGATGGGCTCCCAGAGAGCAGGAGGAGATGGGAGCACAGCAGCAGCAGAGATCCTGCATGAGCCCCATCTCCTCCTCAACCCACTGTGTCGCAAGGACGCTGCATGGCTCAGTCTACGTGGAGGTTGCAGCAAAGCTCAGTAGCAGGTGTTTTGACCAGAGAGGTCAAATCTGGGAGGTGCCAGGTGCCATCTGTGGTTTCTCTGCCATGTGTGGGGTCTACGGAGGGCTGAGGGAAAGAACAGAGTGGATAGCAGTGAAGTGGTGGAGAGTTTGAAGGAAGTCCAACTGAGACACCCTGAGAAACAAAGCAAGTAATAAAATCCTGGAGAAAAACAGTGCTCCGCTCCCAGCTGAGCCCACTCCTGCAGCTGCCAAAAAGGCATCCTTGCCTCAGAGGCAGGCAGTAATAAACACAGGTAGAGGCTTCACAGGTAGGGAAGGTTTTACCTGTCAAGCAAGTCCCAGAGTACCTTCACCCACCACCTGGGAGTGTTGAGCACTGTGGGGAGGTGAGGTGGCAATCCTCCCACCACAGCCTTCAGCACAGCAGAAGGAAGAGGAGAAGGTAGAGGAGAAGGAGATGGGGAGCAGCATCTCTGGTTTCCCCTGGTCAATTTGGAGAGGGGACCAGCCCTTAGGGAAGGTGGGGTGGACGCCTGGGCTAAGTGGGGAGCCCCACCTCTTATCATTGGTGGGGAGACAGCTAGGGAAGGCTGCATATCTTCCCATTTTTTTTGCAGGCTGCTTGTACTTTTGGCCACCCTTTTTTTGGACTCAAACCTTCATGGCTGGAGAAGCAATCCTGTCCACTTGTAGGGCTGGCATCCAGCTGCCTTGCCCCACCAGCCCCAATGGGTCCTTCTCCCAGCCACTGCTTTCCCTCCTGCACTGCTCTTCTCTGCTTGTGGGTGCAGGTCCTCCTCGACTTACTCAGCAGGTAAAACCTTCCCTGCCCAGGGCAACCAAATAAACCACTATGTGGGGCAAGGCCCTGTTCTGCTCTCTACTGTTTTTCCTTCCCTTTCCCCCAAATAAACAGGCCGCCGCAAAGAGAGACAAACGCCTTTGTTTCCAAAGCGGGAAGGACTGTCAGAATGGCATGTCTCCCTGTGTCTCATCAGGGACAAGATAAGTCCCTGAGGGCCACAGGGAGCCCAGTCACATAGCACAAGTCCTTGCTGACAGTGCTATTGTTCAGAAGGGGTGCATATGGGGGGGCTGGGGTTTTTGGTCCCTGCTTGTTTCTCTCCAGGAAAGTCACAGCTGATGCCTGCTTGCCCAAGGAGACTTCCCTCCCTGACAGCTCTTATCCTGAACAGACACCAGCTTGACACTCACCAAAGGGTGTGCAGGGAAGCCCCCGCTTGTGGACCTCTGCAAGTGCCCCTGGGTAGGCAGGCACCCCAGAGGGTACCAGAACAGAGCTCAAAAGAAGTGGCCTTCTCTTGGAGCCACCCAGCACTGAGCTCATGTCACTCCAACCCAACATCTGCACCAGCAGTGCCCCTTGGATTGCTCCTTCCAGGAGCTCACAGGTGGCAAACAGGTGAAACAAGCCCAGGATGCTCACCCTGCCCAGGCTGGGGGACATCTCACCCTGAGCTTGGATTAAGGTTGGTCCTGCAAAGGACCTGACCCCCTCAGGGCAAGTTTACACAACAACAGACCCTGTAGGGACATTGCTTTCCTTCTAAGGTTACCTTCTTATCACAGGCTTGACCTGGGGACTGCTCTCATCTCTCCATCTTCCCTATGAGTGGTAGGAGGTGCATTATATTACAGCTTGAACCTGTCTGACTAAATTTAGACAGTGCAGAGGCCAGGAGAACCTCCCTGGTTTTCCTTGTTTGCTTTGGTGGGACACATCCCGGCTGTGGCCTGCTTCTGGAACAAATGCCTGAAGGCTTGGAGGGTGGTACCTCTCAGTAGTCCAGGGTTTATGAAGCTAATCCATCCTGCACAAGAAAACTCTTAGACTGTAGGACTTAAGCCCATGGACCACCGGGGTGAGGGTGAACAGGGGTGATCAAGCTCTCTGGAGCCAGGGGCACAGGGAATGCCAGGCGAACCATGTCACTGTCATCTCTAAAACATTGTCACCATCCCAGGGTCTGGGGTGGGAGGGGAAGTCAGGCAGGTTTAGTAACCCTCTTGGGTAACAATCATCAGTAACTGGCGCCAAGGGGAAGTGATAAATGCTTCTCTGTGCAGGAGGGAGCCTTGCACGGGTCCCACTTCTGTTCCTCAATGCTTGTCTTATCATGCCTATGGAGATGTGCCCAGCGCCTTCCTCCATCTGTGCCTTCTGCCCTTATGGGCTGCGCTCCCTTGCAGCCATTTACTTTGCTTTTGCCAAGAGAGAAGCTAAATGCATTAATGCTTAATGTGCTTAATGCCTTTTCACCACCCTGGGGAGGCTCAGCCTCCCACTGGCGCAGTGGCCCTTGGCCTCATGGTGTACCTGGTGAACCTGCTGTGGACTGAATAGACAGCACTGACCTGCCCCACAATGCATGCCCCACAGACTGACTACCTATGGGTCACGTAGGGTACACCCAAAAATACCTGGCTGTCTGATGGATACTCCTTTACCTTCTATGCTGGGAGAGAAAAACAGGCTTCATGCTCACAAGAGCAGCACTTGCCACCAAATCACAGGCGCAGGGATGCTGCAAGTGAATGTCCATCCCTCTTCGCCCAGGCTCCAGCTGCAAAGAGGCTAAAGCAGAAGCTGATTCTATGTCTATCCAACCCCTTGCCACATCTGTGACCCTACTCCCTACCGAAACATCTCTGAACCAGCAATGCATGGGCTCACAATGCTTCGCAAAATCCTCAAAGCTATCCCACAGAAAAGCCCCCCACTCATGTGCATTGCCAGGCAGTCAGTTGGCGTGTCAAGATTTACTTCTCCAGACAAAGTCAGGAGTTTGTCAGCACTCAGCTTCAATGTCCATCATAACAAGAGCACGGCTATGAACCCACAGAACAATGCTATGTTGTTTACTTGGGTGCTAAGTGCATCAGCACACCTCCCTCCTTTTTCCCAAACTACCCAGTTCTGCTGGGATGTGAGCTGGTCGTTGGCTTTCTTCCAGGAATTATATGGTGCTTTGTTTGGGAAAGGCTGAGGAGCCCAACCCTGGAGCACGAGGTGGAGGAGAGGGGGAGTATGTTTGTGCTGCCAGCACTGGGGGAGTGAGATTGCGCTCCTGATGAAACGGGCTGTATTACCACCCTTCCAGCTGCTGTTGTGAACATGCCCCAGCTCCAGATCTGGTGGAAGGAACTGAGGAGATCCCAAGTGTGGACCCTGTCTTTTGCCATGAAGTGTAGTCAGTTGATACCTGGACTATGCTGAGCGCCTGAGGCCAGCTCTTCCTGAGCACTGCAGGCAGGCAAAGCCCAACTTTAGCATTGGTGGGGTGCTTCAGTGCCTGCTCTCTGCCCAGGGAGCAGAGAAAGCTGGAGAAGCCAGAGGTGAGGAAGAGCAAGCTCTTGTGTTGGGGCATGATGATGGATGGGTGTGTTTTCTGGCAGGGGTAGAGATGGCTCTGCAAAGGGCTTCTTGGAGAGATCCACTTGCAAAACTTCCCAAAAGATTGACACAGCCTCAACACAGCAGTGATGTGCTTGTACCCACCAGCTCTGGAGGGTGCCTGGGCCCCCTTGTAAGGGGGTGGGAACCAACAGCGTTGCAGGGGATGACGCATCCCAGTGCTTTCCACTGCCTCCAAACCACGATAGCATCAGAGAGGAGTGCCCTGTGCTTTCACTCCCCAAATTAGTACAAGCCTCAGGGAAGGGAGGGTGCCAAGCCCTGCCAGAACACCCTCCCATTTCAGGAGCCGATCCTGGTGGATAACAGACAGCTTACTAGCCAGACAGTAATTATTCCATCTGGCTGCAAGCTGGCAGGCAGCAGCTGCCTGACAGGGCTCAGTACCTCCTAACTGTCTGGGGCACCAAGTGAGCGATGGCACATGCAGCTGAAACCCCTGAGGGAGTTTTGGGGGGTCCACACTCAAGAAGTGGAGGGGAGTCCTGGGCTGCATTGGCTTTGTGGCCAGGAGGATGTGCCCCCATTGGGGAACAATGAGCTGTACCACCTGCAGGACCCCAAGGGAGGCCAGGAGCCTATCTGCCCAAGGCAATCCTCTTTTCTCCAGCTCCTGCTGCCTGGCCGGGCCCCTGTTGCCCGTTGGAAAGGCCAAGCTGGCCTTTTGCCTGCCTTGGCTTCAGCTCAGCAGTGCTGATGCCTTGTGGTTCCATGCATGTTGAAGCCTCTCCAAGCACAAGATGTGCCCCTAACACTGGCTAGTGGGGTGGCTGTAGATGAACAAGTTTGCCAAAGCAGATGCAATGGTCCATGCAGGGTACATCTCAATGAGAAAAAAACCCACAAACCTGACATGTTCCAGGCTCCCTGCTGTCTTCACCTCCCGAGCAGCTCTGATGCTGTTTCTGCTGTGTGTAAAGACTAATATCACATCCCACACTCTAGGTACCACTTTGCATGTACAAAAAAAAAAAGTGTTTTCAGGCTTCTTTGTCATTCCTGCCAGCAAAGCCTGTTCAAGGCAACCTTTTTCTTTAGGATTATCATTCCAGACTGGTCTTTACACACATCAGTCGCTGAAAAATGGCAAGCAGCTGAGTTTCGGTCTCAAGGGTGTTGCAGAACGTGCCTGCATTCCATGAACATACTTCTCCTGAGCACTGTTTCTTGGAAAACCTGAAACCACCACCTGGGTCGCTGTAACATGTTCAAACACGGCATCCACTTACAGTGTGCATATTAAGTACAGCAAACAAACCTCTGCCCAGTGTGTCTCAAAACTCACTTTAAACAAGAACCCAAGACAGGGAATATGCTTCAGCAGGTCATTTTGAGGCTTGAAATAGGCTCAATAAATGTCAGATTTCCACAGCACTGCAAGGACACCAATGTGGGTATTACGGCAGCACAGAGCCAGTGGCCACAACCAGTCGGTAGCCTGCAGCTCTCCTGCTGTGGCACATCAGTGCCGAAACATCTGACGCTCCTGCATGGAGATGCATTTCCTTGCCCTTGAACTCCCAGCACTAACCAGCAGCCCAGGAATATTCCTCACTGTCATATTTTAGCACAATATTCCCTTTCTCTTCTGCAGTGGTGGCACTGGGCTTATGTTGCAGGCCCTCTGGAAGGCATTAGCCAGCGTCCAGACAAGCGGTGGCAATGTTTTCCCCTCTGTAGTCAGCATTTTCTGAGCTTGTAGCTCTGCTTTCGAAATACATCATTTCTTAAAGGTTAGGTTTGAAGCTTTGCCTGCAGTACCTGCACAGCCTGAACAGCACATGCTGCCCTCCAAGTCATTTTCACTTCTGCCTTTTCCTTTCTTTCTATTTCTTCAACTTGATCTATTTAAAGAAAATTGGATATTCATGCCACAAGTCAGAAGTTGATTTCTGGTTTTCTTTAAATTAGAAGAATATCATCAGTTTCAAACTGCGTGGCAGAATTGTTCAAGGTCGCTAATTGTACTTTGTCTACAGGAGAACTTAAGCCTTACTCCATTCGCCTTCCAGTTCTCCCCTGTCTGCTGTCCTGCTCTGGCTCAGCAGCGATTGCCCAACCTGCTGCAAGGCTTTTCTTAACATGCATCTGCAGCTCTTGGAAATCCTCTACGTGCAGCAACCACCTGGTCCTGGCTGTGTCACTGCGAGCAGCCTCTCTGTGTCAAAACCAAGAAGGTGCTTTCCTAAAGCATCAGGCCACCCCTCCTTGACTGGCCTTTGCTCTGCCATCCTGGGCCAACTGCCCTTACACTGAAATGCAAATGGCCTGACGCATTTCCAGATAGTCACTGCCTGGCTGGGATTAAAGATCTGCTAACTCCACTTCTCCAGCCTCACAGTCAGGATCTTTCATGTCCAAGTCAATTGAAAGCTTTGCGGATTTTTGCTGTGCTGTCAGTATTTCTAGCACCATCAGGCAAGGAGTCCTTCTGCCTATCACCCAGGCAGAGGAGCTAACCCAGATCAGTGGGTGGCTTCTTGCCATTCTCACATGCTAGAAGGGCACTTTCATGGCTTGGGACAGTCATCTCTTGGGGCTGACACAGTCTAATCCATGCTGCCCGTGGCCATGACCCAGCACTCGGCTCCCTCCCTGCCCTCCTAGCCAAGGGCTGTGCTCGTCCTGCAGCTGCAGGGATGCCACCCCGGCTGGAAGACCAGGAGCACTCCCTTTGCTGCTGTGCCCGGGCTGGGTTTACACTCCAGAGTCGAAATGAAGCCCAACTTGAGCAGTCAGAGATGTGAGGGAGGAGGTGGGGAGCACAGATTTGGGGAGCTCCCAGGATGCACTTTGAGGTGTGTCTAACACATCCCAGTGTCAATAGCGTGAGAAGTCATTCCCGCTTCCCTAAGCTGTAATTTCAGGACATCCAGATAAATCACGTTGTCCAGGTACCCTTTGATAACATTTGCAGGATTATCTTAACCACTGGGGAACATATTTCCATACTGATTTAATGAAAGCAGAGATTCTGGAGTCAGCAGAAGCTGGAGCCTCATAGACGGCTTCTAATCCAGGAAATTAGATGTGGCTGGAAATGTTTCAGCAAGCAAAGCTTGGGAGATCCTGCTGTGGCTCATTCCTGGTGTGAGGCTCTGTGTCCGCAAGATAATAAATTTGAGTTTATCATACCTAATCCTAAATTTAAAATACCACAACCCACATAACACAAAGTGGCTGAACAGGTACAAAGACACTCGCCCAGTGGAAAGATGTTGCAAATCATTGAAGGAGTAATTGCAGCTGAAAGAGGCTTTTGCCAGTTGGAGAGCAATGTGTAAGGGTGCACTTTGGTCACGTAGTTCACGGGCTTTTCTGCCAGGCCCTTTCCCAGTCCTCCAAGGTCATGACTCACAATGCCCTGTCTATCGCTGCATCCCTCATGAGCGGATTTTGGGGCAGATCTTCCCTCTTTTGCTTCAGACACTTGCCTGACTGGGCTATTTCTCTGGTGGCTGCCAAACCACCTTGTTTAGAGCTCAGCCCATCCGTTCAACTCAAGCCCACAACTAGCAGTAGCTGGATTCCAGCCCTTAGCGCACAGGACCAGTCCATCTATGTTGAGGCATACCAGTGCCTACCAGCCAGACGAGGAGGCAGACCCTAAATCAAAGCTACTTGCAACAATGAAACTCACCCTTAACAGCTCGGAGGTTAGGAGGGGTGGGGATGTCCAGGAGGAAAGCTGTGAGCTCAAGCAACCGTGCCATCTCAGCATAAAGAGATTGGCATGGGCCATTTGGGTGTCAAGGACAGTGCAAGAAGAAGGCTGAGGCCCTNGAGCTCCCAGGATGCACTTTGAGGTGTGTCTAACACATCCCAGTGTCAATAGCGTGAGAAGTCATTCCCGCTTCCCTAAGCTGTAATTTCAGGACATCCAGATAAATCACGTTGTCCAGGTACCCTTTGATAACATTTGCAGGATTATCTTAACCACTGGGGAACATATTTCCATACTGATTTAATGAAAGCAGAGATTCTGGAGTCAGCAGAAGCTGGAGCCTCATAGGCGGCTTCTAATCCAGGAAATTAGATGTGGCTGGAAATGTTTCAGCAAGCAAAGCTTGGGAGATCCTGCTGTGGCTCATTCCTGGTGTGAGGCTCTGTGTCCGCAAGATAATAAATTTGAGTTTATCATACCTAATCCTAAATTTAAAATACCACAACCCACATAACACAAAGTGGCTGAACAGGTACAAAGACACTCGCCCAGTGGAAAGATGTTGCAAATCATTGAAGGAGTAATTGCAGCTGAAAGAGGCTTTTGCCAGTTGGAGAGCAATGTGTAAGGGTGCACTTTGGTCACGTAGTTCACGGGCTTTTCTGCCAGGCCCTTTCCCAGTCCTCCAAGGTCATGACTCACAATGCCCTGTCTATCGCTGCATCCCTCATGAGCGGATTTTGGGGCAGATCTTCCCTCTTTTGCTTCAGACACTTGCCTGACTGGGCTATTTCTCTGGTGGCTGCCAAACCACCTTGTTTAGAGCTCAGCCCATCCGTTCAACTCAAGCCCACAACTTGCAGTAGCTGGATTCCAGCCCTTAGCGCACAGGACCAGTCCATCTATGTTGAGGCATACCAGTGCCTACCAGCCAGACGAGGAGGCAGACCCTAAATCAAAGCTACTTGCAACGATGAAACTCACCCTTAGCAACCATGTTTCCCTCTTCAACCTAAATTGAATTACAGCTCGGAGGTTAGGAGGGGTGGGGATGTCCAGGAGGAAAGCTGTGAGCTCAAGCAACCGTGCCATCTCAGCATAAAGAGATTGGCATGGGCCATTTGGGTGTCAAGGACAGTGCAAGAAGAAGGCTGAGGCCCTGGAAGAAGGACTTGGGGCAGCCACAGTAGCAGATGGATCCTTCTACAGGAATGATGGGTCACAGACAGCGTTGGGGAAAGAGCTCAGGCCCCAAAGGCAGCAGCACTCCTTTGAGGACTGTCTAGGATTGCTCACCATACAAGGGCAATTTGCACTTTCCATGGAGGAGTGAGCAGACAGGGACGTTGTGCAAGAAAAGGCTAGTGAGAGGGCAGCGAGTCACTCCCAGTAAGCAGGCTGTCTCTGAAACACAGGCCACAGCAGAGATGCCCAGGGTCAGGACCCGAGTGGGATGCCTAACCCCTACCATAGGACATGCTTGGTAGGGCCTTTGCTGTGATTTCTGGTCTTTGCACACATGGGCTGGCTGTGAATTTGATCTGTCCCTGTAATGGCAGCTGGCTCTTTTACACCCCCTTCTCCTGACCTCACCCTGTCCAGGACACACAGTCCCAGTTTGGAGAAGGCAGGTGCAGATGAAAACACCACCTGCCTCACCCTCATAACCAGAGATGAGGCACCGCTGAAGTAATATCCCACAGACATTAGTCCATCCTCCACACTTGCGGCTCCCTCTGGCCAAGAGTTTGGCATGGCCAAGGGCATTGTTTGCAGCAACAGCATCAGGTCCAGTCACTCCCTTTGGCTTGGGCAAAGAAGATCTTTTGCTTCCCAAGGTATGAAGCAGATCAGTGGCTCTCCCTCTTATACAAAGTAAAGATTTGCAATGGGATGCAGGAGAGCTCTCCTGGTGAGGAATAGCCTGGCTGGAAGGGTGGACAAGGAGAGCCCTATCCCACTGCTGAGTTCCCACACAGACAGATAAGCTCATTCCACCAAGGTCTGCTGTGATTTGTTGTCATCTTCCATCCTTTGCAGATTGGATGGGCTGATAACCTGCTGGCACATCCCCTAGTTGGCTGACCCACCATGCACTGATAAGGAATGAGGTGACAGGAGGTGAGGACTGCCAGCTCTAGCCAGCCTGGCTCTGCCCTTCTCAACCCACAATGTCTCTTCCTATACCACATTGCTTCTGAAAAGAATGGGCAAGCACCTCTGCACACCTCTGTCTGGTGTGCCATCAGGGTGAGCAGAGACCTTCGCTCCCCTGAATTCAGACATAACTTGTGAGGACACTGATCCTGGAGCTTTAGATTTTGTCACCTCATCATGGTGACAAAACCCAGAGGTAGGAAGGGAGAAGTGGCATTGTACCGATGGAGGCAGTCTGTGGCCTATACGCAATGGGACACCCCATGGGCTGCTTGCCTGTGGCATTAGCGTGTCATGGTAAAGACATTTAATTCAAGGTTCCTTGAAAGTCATTGGAAACACTTGGACTTCTATCAAACACAGGTTGCCCAAGATAGATTCAAGGCTGAACTTCCCTGATGTGAATAGCGCTTCCAGTGTCTCCTCTGGGATGGTATCCCTTCCCTTGTTATCACCTGTTATCCACGACCTGGTCTGTAAACTTCTCAGCAGCATTTGGAGGAAGGTCCCTCCAGGGCTCAAGGAGCTCCTGGCTGCTAAGGCCGGGTTACAGGGCTGAGCTGCCAGAAACACTGCAGGAAACACAGAACCTACCCCTGACCTTTTAAATGGCCTCCCCCATCTCCAGCTATAAGTGAGCAAATATCTGCACATTTCTCTCCACCGTTCAGCACTTCTTGCAAGGGCACAGTCCCTCCTAGTCCAAACCCTGCAACCTGCTAGACTGTGGTGGCAGTAGCAGCTCCTCTCCTTGGAGAGATGCCTGGGGTCCTTTGCAGGGGTTTGGTCTCACAAATCTGGCAGTTGAAAGGAATTTATTTACTTACACACCCACACGTCCCGAGCAGAGGGAAGCCGGCTCTAGCTGCTTGTTCTCCTGCTGGTATGGAGCACTCCTCCTCATGCCACACCACATGGAAGGGATTAGGCTCCAGGGCTGAACCCTGAGGCAGGTGACCAAGGGGGGAAAGAGGGAGCAAGCACGTCAGAGAAGCCCACTTTGACCTTTACTTTAGCCCCCTTGTGTCGTGCAGTGATCAGGGATCTGGACAAAAGACGGAGTGTTTCCAGGCCCTCCCCAGCTCCAGCAGGCAGGACGGTCTCCCTGCTACCTCTCCAGGCATTGATGTTACCAACCGGAACCACCCAGGAGTGCCAGCCTCTGGGGTTGTGCTTGACGGGGGGTAAGAGGGATGAGGAGTATCACATCCTCAGCAGAGGGGGAACTGATGGGCCTCCTAGAAAGGGAAGAAGAAAGTATTTCAGTGTGTTTCAGTTCTGGGCCTCTTAAGGAAATCACAGAGAGTCTTGTGATTTAAAGACAAATATGCAAGACAAGGAGAGCTTTAAGCCACAGGCTTGGCCCGCTGCCTGAATTTTTTCCTCCTCTTTCAGTGTAATTACAGTCAAGCCATGTAGTAATTGGGTAACTTTTTCCAAAGGAATCCTTTCACCCAGAGTGAATCATACTTGCCACAAAGAGAAGATGGAGGCAGATAAAAGACATATAGATACTATGTCTGATTGTGATAGAGCGTTTTGCCCCCGTTCCCTTGTTCCTCAGCCCCCCAGCTGTGTCCAGGGTAGCTGCAAGAGCCAGGCACTGAGCCTTCCTGGATAATTCCTTCCCACCCCTCCAAGACAGCTTCCTCCTGGCTCGCTGTGCCCTACAGCCAAGACAAACTGCATGGTTTTGAGGACATCTAGGAGTTCTGCAGAAGAAAGACTATTTTCTCTCCTTTGGTTTCTGTACCTACAGGAGTGGGTGGTAAGGGCTGGGTCAGCAGTCGGGCAGCCTCTAGGGACAGCAACGCTGATATAGTGGAGCTGAGTGACCCTGGATCTAGTTTCAGACATCTGTTCCTGGGGTTTCACCTAGACCACAAAGAGTCTCTGAGGTACTCTGTGCGCTCAGTGACATTTCTGCTGCTACTGATTTAGCCAGAGTTGAAGAGCCCAGCCCTCCTCCCAGACCCTTCCTGCCAAGCCTCAATCCATCTGACCATTTTCCGTGTGGGATAAAAGCCTTGGACAGTAAAACACTCATTGTAAAACTATTTTCCATTGGCTTCATGGCCACACACAGCTGGATCTCCTCCTGGAGCATCCTGCAGCCTGCTTGGAAGGATTGGGTTTAGCATCCTGGAGAGGAGCCTGGGTGAGGGTGGGAGGAGGCAGCTCTACTTGATAGGTCCTCCCTCCCCCCAAAACCAACCCCTCCCACCCTTTCCTCAGTCTGATTGGCAGGTGGGTTGGAGAAGGGCTGGGACAACTCAGCTCTCCATCTATTTAAAGGCAAGGGTGGGGCCTCTTCAGCTACTTGCCTGGGACTGTTGCACCCTGTTGGAGAGGAGCATTAGCCTGCAGAGCAGCACCATGTCTTGCGTGAGTAGAGAAAGAGATAGGGCAGCTGGTGCGTGGCTGTAGGGGCAGATTTGCTTGATAGAGTGGGACTGTACCCTTCATTGACTTGGTGTGAGGATGCTTCCACTATCATTCTCCATCTGCTCATCAGCCCCTGTGTCTGCTAAAGCTGGGTGCCTGCTGCTGGGGAGGAAGAATCCTTGCTGCATCCATTACAGAGGGGTGGCTGCTATTGTTCTGGCGGGAGTGTATCTTTTTTTTTTT
>VZTO01013932.1:0-142580 GCA_013400615.1 Syrrhaptes paradoxus
CCGCCGCCCCCCCGCCGCCGTGCTGCCCGCCCAGGGGCGTGCGCCGCGGGCCGGCCGCTGCTGCTCCCGCTGCGCTGGGGAACGGCGGCGTTTTCGGTTCGGAACGGGCCCCTTCCATCACCGCCGGGGCCAGCGGGCTGCCGCGCTGGGGCTGTCCGCCTCTGCTCCGGCCTGAGGACGGGGATTAATCGGATTTACCCGGCGGAGGAGGGAGGGGAAAGGAGAGGAAAAAAAAAAAAAAAGGACGCAGGATCTGCAACCGTGCAGGCTGGCTGTAAACAATGAAATTGAAGGCTGCTGCTGCTCTAATCCCCTGAATACCGGACCCTGCTGCTCCCAGCAGTGCATTTCGGGGGGATCTGCAGGAGGATGCGTGCGGCGGCTGCATGGATGTAGCGCGTCCCTGGTTGTCTCCTGGGCAGGGCTGGATGGCCATGCCATGGGCGCCGGGGTGTGACTCCCCGAGCGGGCGCTGACACCGGAGCTTTTTTCATTTTTTTATTATTATTTTTGTTTTTTTTTAATGGTGCTGGAGTGGTTTGTGGGTTCTGCATTTCGAACCCCCCCTCTCCCCAGCACCGCTGCCATGCCCGGGCTGGATGCTGCTGCCTGAAGGGAGGAGAGCTGCGGGGGCAGACATGTATCTCCTGGACAGCAGCGAGCCCCCCCCGGCCGCCGCCGTCGCCTCCTCACCGGAGAGGATGCAGCGGGGGACCCCCCAGAGGAAAACCGTCTACCGCATCTCGGTCACCATGGTGAAGAAGGAGCTGCTGGGCCCCGAGAGCGGCCATCCCGCCCCGGAGCTGCCCCGCCGCGGCCGGCGCGGGGGGAGCCGGGCACCGCCGGGCTCCTGCAGCCTCACCAGGGCCGGGCTGCTCCTGGTGGAGGAGGAGGAAGGCGAGGAGGAAGGAGAAGAACGAGACCGAGTCCCCAGCCCCTGTGGATTCCGCAACTTCAGGACCCTCAGCACCGGGCAGCTGGAGCTGGGCCGCCTCAAGGTGCCGCGGAGAGCGGGGCCGCCCCTTCCCGCCGAGCCGCCGGCGCTCACCGGGCCGCGGGGGAAGGCCGCCGGCGGCGGAACCGGGGCCGCAGCCTCCCCCGAGGAGCAGCAGGAGGAGGATGGGGGCCGCGAGCCGCCCTCGGGCCGCCCGGGCGAGGCCCCGTTGTCGGGGGAGCGGGCGCAGAGCCCCTGGCGGCAGGCGGGCCCGTGGCGGCAGACGGGCCTGCTGCGGCGGAGCTTCAGCTTCAGGCACTGGAGCGGCGCGGGGGGGGAGCTGCCGCGGGTGCGGCGGCACAGCAGCTCCGGCTGCCTCCCCGGGCCCCCCCCGAGCCGGGAAAGCGGGGCGCGGGGCTCGCCGTCCACCCCTCCCGCCTCCCCCCCGGCTCCCCCCGAGAAGCGCAACACGCTGGACGTGGGCGAGGTGCTGAGCCAGGCCGAGCCGCTGTCCCGGCTGGAGCGCTGGGAGCGCAGCAAGAGCAAGAACCGGACCCTGGATAACAGCGACCTGCAGCGGCTCTCCGAGCGGCTGGGCAGGGACGGCCCTGCCGCCGCCCACGAGCACCGGCTGCTGCGCTTCTTCAGCGGCATCTTCGCCCGCAAGGACGGCCCCGGCGCCGCGCTCTTCGGCAGCCACCACGGCAGGTCCCCCCGCAGCAGCTTCTCCAGGTCTAAGGCGTATTTCAGCAGCCTCAGGAGAGGCACCGTGGACATGCAGTCGAGCTCCGAGAGCATCAACGGGTCCCCCCGCAAAGGTGCCCGTCCCTGTCTGCTCTGGGGGGTATCTGCTGCAAAGCTCTGCCGCGGTGGCGAGGGGTGGGAGGCTGCAATGAATGGTCTGTACGCACTGGGACCGTGATGGCTGTATGCAGTGGTGGATGTGGCGTGTTTTCGAGTGTGTGGCATCGTTTTCTTCTCAGGTGCATCGCCTAGCAGCTGTGATGAGGGCGGGTTGGGCTCGCATGCCTCCTGAACCAAAAAAACACTCTCTGGGGTTGATGGATTGTGCGTTCTAGGACAGCTGAGTGAGGCAAGTGGAGCTGGTTTAATTGCAGAGTGGGAGCTGAACTCCCGTGCTGCTGTATGTAGGTCACTGGGTGGCCCAGTGCTGTGCAGCACTGTGACTTGCCCCTTGTGGAAAGACTTCTGAAATCATAGAATCATAGAATGGTTTGGGTTGGAAAGGACCTTAAAGATCATCAAGTTCCAACCCCCCTGCCATGGGCAGGGACACCCTCCACTAGCCCAGGTTGCTCAAAGCCTCATCCAGCCTGGCCTTGAACACCTCCAGGGATGGGGCATCCACAACCTCCCTGGGCAACCTGTTCCAGTGCCTCACCACCCTCATAGTGAAAAATTTCTTCCTAATGTCTAGTCTAAATTTACCCTCTTTTAGCTTATACCCGTTACCCCTTGTTCTCTCACTACACTCCCTGATAAAGAGTGCCTCCCCATCTCTCCTGTAGGCCCCCTTCAGGTACTGGAAGGCTGCTATTAAGTCTCCTTGGGGTCTTAATGGGTTGTGGTGGTCAGAAATATGCTTGCTGGCTTTGGAGGAATAGGTGAATTCTGGTGGAAAGGTGTTGTAAATCCTAAACCTCTTTTGTCACGAAAGATCTTGAGTTTGATATTTTTAAAAAATACAGCACAAGCTCAGAAGCCGTGCTCTTTGAATTATTTTACATTGCTGTGGTCAATTTTTTAACTAGCCAAAGTGTTGCTAATGCTAGATGGAAGTCAGATTGGGAATTCTGGGGCTTGTGAATCCCTAGGATACAAGAAAAACTTGAAAATTAACCTTCCTGTGGGATGGAAGTGAAGAGCTGACTAGCTGCTTTCTGTAAGGACCTGAAAGGATCCTGGTATCATTGATGGGACATGTTAAACCTGAAATGCTGGTTGTGGAGCTTCATTGTAAGACAGTGTGCTTTCTTCCTAGCTGTGCTTTTCAAATCTTTAATAGGTATCTGTGATGAAACATTTAATTAGTAATTATAGTAGCCTTTGAGTGATAAGTGCTTATCAGAGTGGCAAATGATCTGCAAGTTGCTGCTTTTCTAAAAATATAATTATCAATTAGGAAGATCAAGCTTTCTGTAAGCCACAGGTACAGCAAAGGATGTTGTAGAATTGGGTCGGAGTTTTCTTTTTTTTTTTTTTGTGGGGAAGCAATAGCAGGAGATGCTTTGTGGTGTTCCCCCCCCCCGCCGTTACAGATCCAGAAGTCCTGCTGGGAGTGGAGTATGCCCAGACTTTGAGGCACAAGGAGCAAAGCCAAATATTTAGACCTAGTAACTGAGGATTGTAATATTTTATTGATGTAGAGGCGTTCATGTGGGCTTATAAGAATCTTGACGGAAATTGTGGTCTGACCTTGGTTAAAGTTTGAGGTAACCACAACAGAGAGTTACTTCATACAAGTATTTATGCCTGTCCTGTGCCAACGTGCGTAAACTGTTGCTCTCTTTTAACAGCGTACAGCCATATACTCGGAGCACAGACCTTTCAGCCCAGGATAAGTTGAAGATTTTGGTTAATCAGTAACCACTGATATATGTAGCATTAAAATGTTCCAGAGAGGTTTTTCCTGTATGTGCTAGTGTCAAGTTTATCTGGTGAAAGTAAGCTCTGAGTCTTGTTTTCCAGAAAAAAATGTGACCAGTGATGTGGTTATGGGTTGGTGGTGGCGTCTCAGGCTTGCGTTGCAGGTTAGCAGGTCAGATGTGCTCTGTGACTTTCTCCTTTCTTCAAGAGAAGTGCAGTTAAGGTTTTACTATTGGAAAAAACCTGTGCACAGTTTCAGCTGCAGCTTATCTGTGTCCTTCAGAAAGCTAAGTTTAAATTGCTTTGTCTTTAATTTCTCTGCTTAATTCTTATGAAGAAAAGTTTAATGAGATACTATGACTAGCATGCTAAATATATTTCAGTATTTTAAGATTGGAATGAGCTGCTGTTCAGCCAAGACTTGTCTTTTACTACTTTTAGTTGATGTGAAGTTGGTATGCTGTTGGCAGTTGTGTGCATATATTTTAGAGTAATGATGGAGACACGGGTTGAATCTTAGTTTTGATGTTTGGGTTTTTTTCCCATGTGGAACCAGTTCCAAAAAAAAAAAGTTTTATTACTGGAAACTTGCTTTCCTTGTGCTGTTGGTATTCTGCATGTTTGGTGCTGCGTGTGACTTACTTGACTTTGACCTGTACAAGGCCTGCCTGAGGTCTGTAGAGAAAGCAGAGGTTTTAGGCTTGGTACAGGCTGCCCAGAGAAGCTGTGGATACCCCATCCCTGGAGGGGTTCAAGGCCAGGCTGGATGAGGCTTTGGGCAACCTGGGCTAGTGGGAGGTGTTTCTGCTCGTTACTGAGTTTGACTTATGGTATGAAGTGGGTGAGGGTTGATTTTTGGGGAATTAGGCTGAGCATCAAGCATTTTCCTTTCTTACTTGCAATGCTGTTTACTGTGACATTGTTGGCCTCAAGTCCCAGGTGAGCAACAATTCCCAAAGCTTTTGTTAGCAGTGGGAGGGTAGGGGGTTCAAACACCTGCTTCCCAGCTAAGGTGAGCTACAGTTCCAGGTCACTTAAGTGTTGATCAAATTTCTTTCCTACAAGTTAACTTGAAAAGAAGAAAAGCTGAAGATGCAGTGGGGAAGATGAAGGGACCCATCTGCCAGGCAAGGCGATGCCCGTTGTTTGGATATTGTTTATGGTCTCCCATAATGTCATGTTTTCTAGACTCTGGAGGTGATGCTAGCAAGCCACCTTCTTCATGGCTAGCTGTGTGTTACAAACATGGACATGTTTTTGTCCAATTTGAAATATTCATTATCTTCTAGGCCAATCCTGTATGTTGCTATTATAATATTGGAGCATTTTTTCTTTTAAATATCCAGTTATTAGTTTTGACATTCTCTTGTCCCTGATGTCATGGTATTCAACCTATAAATTCATTTATTTGAGGCAAGAAAAATAATTATATAGTCACCACCACTACACTCAAAGGAAGAAAAAAAAATAGAGACTTTCATAAACTTCAGGTCAGAGAAGTGCGAGAAGCTATTTTTGCCTTAAAAGCCGTTTAGGAGAACTTGGTAAGGGAAATGTTGTTCTTCATCTAAACTCCCCCCCCCCTTGGTGGTGTCTTCATGATTCTTTCATAACAAGGGGAAGTCTTTGCTGCTCTGGAGGAGGAGGGTGGCTCTGGGGCGGCGGGGTTGTGAAATAGCAATTTCTTTTCCAGTGGTTCTCACTCGGTGCTTTTGCTTTGAGATAACTTTGTTTTAATAACCCCTGTTTAGGATATATTAAACAGATTTATGAGTCAAAATTGTAGACTATCAAACGGAGAGTATCATGATAAGATGATAAACTGTTCTTCTGAGGTTTTTTCCCCGAGGTTTTAGAGGGGTTAGTTGTAAGCTCTTATCTCATTCTCTGCAGTTTATAGCCATGGGAAGTGGAGGGAAGCTGACGAGTGATCTCCGTTGGAGGCCTCCAGCCTTTTCTTGCAAAGCTGCACTTGAGATGATTCTGGTTAGTTCTGTATTACCCCTTGCTTGGTCCCCTGGTGCGGTCACCACTCTTCTAGGGGGCTGGCATTTCCCGAACTTTCTGTGCACTGGGATGGGTGAGCAGGCAAAGCTTTGGAGCATGTGAAATTTGGGCAGTATGATGCCAGTGACCTGGAACTGGCTCTGCGTTGTTCCCCATCTTTTAGCTGAAGGTTTTTTGGTGGTGTGCTGGTATAAGCATATTCTTCTTCAACACTTTCTTTAATGGACTGAAAATCTTCTAGGATTCTTCTAGCTGTGTCGGTCATTGGGAGTGAGTGTTGTTTAGACATTGTTAGGAAAATAAAATCTACCAGACAAATAGATTGCAATTGGGGTTAAGCATTGTCAAGCATTGTCTAAGAGGGGTTTTTATGATTATTTAATGGGTATGGTCTTATGTCAAGCAAAATGAATGCCAGCAGCACTGATACAGCTGGATGATTAAGAACTGAACTGGTATTAAGGTCACTGGCTGAATTAGAGAATGAGATGGATTAATGTTTGCACAATATTGGAGTGTATGCCAGATGCTAGCAGTCATGGTCTTTGTTTTTCTGCTAAAATTGAAAAGAAGTGTAGAATTATTGTGTTGCTCTGTATTAACTCAACAGTCAAATGCTATTAATGGCAGTACTGGGTAACTTTCTTGGGATGGACCATGGAATACTGCTGTGAAAGTGTTGTGCAGGCATTCATCTCCGTTCCCTCATAAAGCCAGCTCTGTCAAATACATTCAGATGCTGCTTCTTTTGCTAGAGATCCGCCTGTTGTTTTGTTTACCACTGTAGGTAAGGACACTGTGGTGATCTAATGAAGCTCATGCAGATGACCCAAACACAATTTGCACAAGGAAAAGACCATTTAAAGCATTATATTCTTATTCCTTTCCTCCTAATTCCTTGCCCTGAATTTGAGGATGCTTAGTGTGGCAAGAAGGAGATAAGGTTACTCTGGAACTGTTTCCTAATCCTCCTGAGTCTAGAGTTAATGACTAAACATCTGGGTTTTCAGAAGTGGGATCTCCATGTGGGGTTGCGTGTGCGCTCTTTCCTGAGACCCCGGCAAGGGTTTAAGTTGCCTGTAGTTGCTGCAAAGATAGGAGAACTTCAAACTTTGCTGCTTCAGCGAAATTAGCAATTTTTTTCCTGGATGTGACGGTCGTTCTGCCCTAGAGAATGGAATCACTTGTACCAGTACTGAACCTTCACTCTCTCTAGCAGTTAAGCTGCCAGAACTTAGAATTGCTCCATTTAACAAAATACAGTTTCCAAGCACGCTACACGGTGTAAGCTCAGTGGTAGTGTTGCTTTCAGATCTGGGATTCTTCGCTTGCCACCCGAGAACCATTTGGGTGTATTTTGAATGAACGTTTTGGCTCTTTTCTGCAGAGCAGAGCTCATTTTGATACTCCTGAAGACCACTGGTACTTCCATCCTGATGGCCAGAGTGCAACTCTCCAGTTACCGAATGGTTTGTGTAAGGTGGGAGCTGAAGAAGCAGGTAGCTGTGCTTTGCTTTGGCATGGTTAGAACCCTGGAAATAGGTATTTGGGAAGTGGAGAGGGAGCGTGAATGTGTTTTAAATGCCTGCATATTCAGTTTCACTTGGAGTTGCATAGGGTTAAAGAAGAAGTCATTAATGCAGACTATTAATGTAATAGTGTTGCTCTTGCTAATCAGTGTTGGGATTTCCCCTAGGCAACTGCAGTAAACACACAGCGAAAGGCGCTTTCTGCCAAAAAAATACAGAATGGGCTTTTTCATGTGTGAAGAGAAAGAAATGTCAGTATATTGAACTGGAGAAGCTATCAGCTATTCTGTTGATGAAAAGCATCCAACATAAAGCTGTTATCTTGATGGAAGCTTAAAATAGGGTGTTTGATGATTTTGATGTTCCAGACGGGTATATAATGACAGTGTTTGACAAATACTTCAGCTTTATTGAAAGAATACTACCAAATGTTTTCTCACAACAAAACAGGCGACAAATGCCATCAAGATAATAAGCATACAGTGCAATGTAGCTTCCTACAATTTGCTTTACTAACCACAGAGGACATTAATAAAGCTTAAATGGTGGGCCTTGTTATTTACTGAGGTTTTCTTTGGGGATCAGAAAGCGAGCAAGGCGGAGAGCCCTGGCTTTGCACGCTGCAGCTGTGGGCTTTGGGAATAGCTGTGATGGGGGTGCGACAGGCAACCTGTTAGTCGTGAGGGTTAGTTTCCACGTTGGCTAATAGTCTTGACAATCTTGATCAGTCTAATTTGAAGCAATATTTGTGAAGTGGGTTCACTTAAGTTAAATGTTAACTTGGTGGATATGTTTCTGTATGTTTTGGCTTCCTTTGAGGTTGCACAGACGAAGATGTAAAGGTCACTCTTCTGAAATTATAAGGTAGAGTAAATCTCCAAATGTATTAAGACATTATAGAAAGGTCTTTATGAGGAACCCCCATAGGATCTGACTGTAATGTGAGCTGTGGGAATTGTGATTTATGGAGTAGTGTTTCCTGGTTGTAAATATTCCACTTGGGTGGTATCTGAACTTACATCTAATTGATATCAGAGACAGTATTTGTAATTTACCTGACACCCATTATTTGTACCTTTATTTTCACTAGCTTATAGATAGGACTATTAAATATTTAAATTCAGCAATACCAGTTATAGTTACATTAAACAAGGCTTTATTTTACATGAATTGATGATGTGTCTCAACTCTTGAGCTTGGTGAAGTTAATTTCAGCCTTGGAGGTACTTATTGAGAAATAACGTGGAAGGTTCTTGGAAAGACCCTAGTTTTAGCAAAGCCTTCTTCTTCTTCACAATGCCCAAGATGCAGTGTGGTTCAAACGCCTGCGAGCTATGCTTCGTTTTGTGAAGGAAGCCCCATAGCAGATCTTTCCTTCTTGGAAGTGTTGGTTGCTGATTTTTTTGAAACTCCAATTGGAAGGAAAGCTGAAGTGCTGTGCTGACTGCTGCCAGCTCCTGGCACTGCCCCGTTGTTTATAATACCTCTTTATTTGTTTGCAAGTATTTGTTAGTCAGCTTGTCTGTCTGGTTTGATAGAGAATCTGGATTCCTAAAAATACTCTTTTACTTGGGTTGGACTTGGTGTGTATGTACGTATACGTATGTGGTTTTGAGGGGAGGATTCTGTAACACTGATGCAGTTTTTTTCCTCTTGTTCCCATGCAAGCAGTCACTTAATGGCAGGGCTTATCTGTTAAATATAAGGGAAAACTATTTTTAAAAGTGAGTGCCAAACCACCAAGTGCAGTAGTATTAGTGATGGTATTTGTAAGGATATGTAACACGTCTGTCAAGATGCACACAGCCCTTAGTTTCTCTGCTGGTTTCTGCGGCTGCATACGTTATTTGGCTCTTAGGAGCACGATGTTTCATCTTTGTCTTGATGTGAAGTTAATGAGCTCCTGCTTACTTTTGCTGTTAAGTGTCGCTTCTTTTTTTAGATTGAACCCTGAAAAATCATGGCCCTTAGCACAGCCAGTGTTGCTATTTTGGAGCATTCTTGTAGAGATGATGCTCTCCCCGTAGCTCCCAAAACCCGAAGCCTTCTTTGGGAAGAGCGTCAGAATGACACACGGCCTGAAGCATCTCCTGCTCTTCCAGGGCTGCTGTTGAGTTTGTGTCAGGGGTAGACTGCCTGGGAAACTGGGCTGTTGACCTCACTGTTCCTTATGCAACATCCTAATTCAGAAGCTCTTCTGTTCAGCGATACAGAAATATTTATGTTGGCAAGGCAACAGATTTTCTGTCTCAGTCTCTGCATCCTGCAGGGAAAGATCTTATTTTGTGCTCATGGAGGATACAATGTTTAACTCTTCTGTTATTTTTAGTTATTAAACCTTGTAAAATTGAATGTGCCTTGCTCTTCACAGCTTTCAGGGGATGGTGCTCAGGACTTGGAGGGAAATTTGAGGTTTGTTTGGTTTTTTTTTTTTCTTCTAACCTGACTTGAGTTGAAAATCACCTGTTTTGCCACACCCTCTGCTGCAGATTGTTGGTTTCCTTGTTCAGGCTGCTCTTCCTCCCAGTTCAGAATGGCAGATTAGTACTGGCTGTCACAGGTACATCCTCTTGTCCCCTCCCTTTTGGCTGTCCTGTATCTCCATTAAAGTACTTTGTTATAATTCCCGTCTTAAAGTTTATTTCTTAGCTTACTCCTAGTTGCCTTTCTACTCCTTTATAGAGATCCTTGTTGCCCCAAGTATTGTCATGGTGGAAAATGAATACACATGAATAACTTTTTCCAACCAACCTGTGATTTTACACACTAACTCCTGTCTTCATTCCTTGAAGGTGGTGGTGTTTTTCCCTAGGTAGCTAAAAGAACCAAACCCTTGTTATCTAGTGACAGTGCTCAGGTGGGAGACAAATCCATCTATGTCTGTCTTTAATTTTGTTGTGAAGGGACAGACAGCAGGTTATTCTGCCTGTTATTGGAGCTGGCTTCAGACTTCTGTGACTTCAGGACAATAAAGATCTCAGTATAAATGTATTCCTTGTTGAAAAAGTTATTCTGCTTTAACCTTTTGATTAGAGTCAATCTGAAAGTAAACTAAGCAGCTACATTTATTTTCAAGCAGATAGGAGTTTGTGTACTGGCAGGGAACCCACCAGGTGTGTGTAGTGTACTCCATAACACACATGGTACAACACATGTTTTGCTGGTGCCATATAAAGTGAGAAGAAGTGTATGTCTTTTTCCAGAGGTAAACTTTCCCTGTGGAACTATTCGTATGGCTTTGCTAGTCCTTAATCTTTGTATTTCCCATCTTTAAAAAGCCGTATAGATGGGCTGTCAGTTTTGTAACCACGAGTGGCTAGTGCGTGTTTTTTAACGCTGAACCTCAGTTGCTGAATGTCTGTGGCTGCTTTGGAAATGGGGATTGCTCTGTGCTGTGGAAAGCTTTTGCTTAAGATTAAGGCAGGCCTTATTTTGTTTTGGAGGAGTTCAGGAGGTATTAGAAATACTTGGTCAAAAGCACTTAAAAGCTTCTCTCTGCCTACTTCTGATCTCCAAGTTGAAGCATAGCTAGAAATGTGGTCAGGTTGCCCAGCTCCACTGCAGTTGATTGGAGGAATGCAACTGCTCTGCTGCTGTTTTGTTTTTTGTGTTGTTTTTTTTTTTCCTTCTCCCCATATGACAGCTAGCCAGGATAATGTCTCTCCACCTTCTGATGGTAGCTTTGCGTTATGGGCAAAGTGCTGATGGTTTCTTGTCACTGACTCAAGGGAGAAACAAGCCTGGTGCTACGGTGTTCTGTACTGTTGTGGTTTAAGCCCAGCCAGCAACAAGCACCGCGTAGCCGCTGGCTCGCTCTTCCCCTTGGCCTTGGTGGGATGGGGAGTTGAATCCGAAGGGAAAAAAAGGTAAAACTTTGTGGGTTGAGTGTGGGGTCCCTCCCACGGGCTCCAGTGGGACCCCGCCACACAAACCCCCATATGTGTAATCAACGAGTGCTTTAAGAAACTATGAATTTGATTCTTAGTTTGACACCAAATAGTCCTGTTTTTCTGCTGAGGTAACTCAGTCAAGTGTGTTTTCAAGGGAAATTTTTTCAAACTATTATTTCATGTAGTTACTTCTCAAAAGGGACATCCATACATTTCTTAGTTATTATTATTATTATGAAAGGTGCTTGGTTCAGTGTCCCCGGTATTCGTTGCATGTTGACTCCCAGTGTCCCTGCTTGTTAAATTCATCAATGAAAAGGTTGCTTTAATAAGAGGCTCATTTCTATCTTCAGGAGAACTTGTTATGGTTTATTTAGTGCTGTTGTCAAACATGCTCTGTTTGATTTTTGTCCTGTTGACGATGAAGTTCCTCGGTGTTACAGCATTGTATTGGGCAAGCTAGTGATATTCAAGAGTTAATGCGAGTGGTACAGATAGAAAAATGCTCATTTCCATCTCGAGTTGTGCATGGTGGGATTGTTTCCCAAGTTTTAAAGGAAGCAGACAACGCTAAAGGACTTTTTTTCTGAAAAAGGCGTTTTGGAAGCAGTGGTAAAAGTGAGTGGGAGTGAGTGGCCCCTTTCAGCTCCCGTTCGCAGTGTTGTTGCAGAGCGTGCTCTGCTCAGGTGTAGCTCTCAAAGGTGGCCTTGGCTATTCACACCCGCCTTCCAGAAATCACATGTTGTTTTGGGTACTGGTGAAAAAGCAGAGACTTGTAAATGCAAGAAGGGGTTAGTTTTCGGCACTGTTCGTGCGGTTTGTATTGGTGCCAGAAAACCCTGTAATGTGGGAGCTGTCTTTCGACAAGGAGAACGCTGGTTCTGCTCGTGCTCGACCCTTGGGGCTTGTTTGTTGACAGCAGGCACGGCCTGTGGTTCTCAAGGCATGGGGTAACCTGGGCGTTAGCTAAATACCATTGAACGTGAGCATTTCTAGGTAAAATAGCATTGTTTCTTGCTTTTGCTTTTAATAGCTTAAAATTATCTGAGTGTGTCTGGTATCTAAGATTCTTGGATATTTGTAAGTTAGCTGAAAAGTCAGTGCTTAGTGCAGGTGATGGTGTTTGAGATGATAATGTTGCTGTGAATGAAGAGATGAACTCCAAGTTCTGGGTTAGATGGGGATGGGGCTCTCTGGGAGGGGATGTGAAGTCCTTTGAAGAAATTCTTGATTTTCAGTTTAGATATCTGCAAAGCTTCCCGGGTGACTCGGGGTGAAGTTGTTATGAAATTGTTTGAGAATGATAGGCTATGAAAAGAGTAGGTTGAGATCAGATAAGAGAGATCTGTGCGTGGCGCCTTGACTGTGTATAAAAATGTGTAAGCGGGCTTGATGAGTACTGTACGTAAGTACCGTAGGCATGGAAATACCGTGAGCAGGTTTAGCTGCAGTGGAAACTCAGTGGTGGGAATCCTTCCCTTTTCTTGCCCCTTCTTATCTCCTGCTGTTGTGAACATAGTGGGTGGGGAGCAAGAAGCAAAACCATGTAGTTGGTTTGCTTTGTGTTCAGAGTTAAGTGCTGCTGAGACTGTTACCGCCTGCTTTACCTCTTCGGTCGGGCACCTTGGGTTTGGGAAGCTCTGCAGCAGCCGAGACTTCATGTGCCTCCTGATTTCTGTGTGCGAGTGAGTTACCTGCTATTGCAGTTGACCTCCAGCCCTTTGAACTGACTCTATTTTTAACCTGAAGCAGGGAGGAGACTTTGTGATAAGCAGAGGCTGATCACAGGGCACTGCAGTCGTCTTAAGACTTGTTGTTACTCTAACTGCCATCCTTCTCCAGTAAGCAGAGCTGATATAATGGAATAACTTCTTCTGGAAAGCATTTTGAGAGATTCCCAAATTAATTAAAAAAAAAAAAACCAAAACAAAAAAAAAACCACCAACAACCACCCCCTAAAAAAAAAAAAAGAAAAAAAAACAAAAATATTACTTGTGTAATCTGAGTGTTTTTCAGTTCAGTCGCACCTATAAGCCAAAAGCACGGTGGCTGCTGTTTTGTAAGGATGCTGTAAAACTGGACAGTTTCTAGTTTGACAAGTGGTGTCACTCCATTTAGCTGTGGTTTAGATATCAGAGGTCCAGGACAGTCATGCTGGTTTCTGTCGTAAGGTGGTTGTGTGTGTTGCCTTGTCCTCAGCTCTGTATTTCTGTCACAATTGCCAAATCACACTTCAGTGGTTAAGCTAAAATAAAGAGGAGACCTTTTTATTAGTTCTCTTCAGTCTGTGTAAGAGCAGTTTATAACCCAAAATGCCCTACCCAATCCTGCCGTTCACTGGCAGAAACAAATCATCATACTTTCAAGGACAGCAGGGAGTAAAGTACAGGTCTGTTTTTGTCCTTTGGCTGTAGGTACATCTTTCAGAAGCGGTCATCTTTCAAACAGATGCTTCTTGGTCTGCATAGATGCTTCAATAGATGTGTCTGGAACTTGAAGCATTCCCCATCTGGCTGCTCCTGGGTAGATGAGCAGGATGTCAGTACCACTCAGGATTTTTTCCAGAATGTTCCGCCTAAGTCTCAGCCAGAGAAGCACCAGTATTTTTATTTTCTGCACTAGATGCTTTGTTTAAGGAAGAGAAAGTTTCTGTTGGCTGGATTTTACTAGTGCCATCAATGGGCAGTTCTCATCTGAAGCATTTAAAACCCATCCTGATTCCAGCTCAGTGAAATACCTGTGCTGTGTTTGGAGGGGACCTTTCTGTCCTGTCTGAATTGAGTCTGAATGAGGAACTGTTGGTGATGTTCACCTGTAGACTGGGAAGCCATTAGTTCGGTTCTTTAGCCCCTGTGTTCCACTTCTGTGCTGCAGAAATCCATTCCCAGCCTAATTCCTTAACCTGGCTGTTCATCCCTGGCGGAGGCAGGAGGAAGGTGATACTGCTGCTGAGTCGGGTGATGCCACTGTCTGTCCTCCAACATCTGCCTCTGCTTCCCCCAACCACTGGAACATCTGCAGAATGAATGTGACTGTTACTGCCCTGAGGGCTCCAGGTGGTACCCGGGAGCATCTGGGAAGCAGGACTTTTCTGGAATTAGTTTGGCAGGAGAGACAGAAACCTGCATTTAAAATAAGAGCCTCCAGAATAAAGTGGGGTTGAGTTGTTGTGTTAATTACAGTTTTACTTTAGGTAACTGTTGAGCGATACTGTGTTAATTCCCTCCTATTTTATATGCCTTTTCCCATGAAAACGGAGGTACCCTTGTGCTTGGGTGATGCGCTGCCAGTCACTTGTGTTAGTATTTAACGCAAGCATCCTCCATCATTCAGAGCGAGCTATGGAACCCCTGCAGGTCCTTAATGTGCACCTGGGCACGTTTTGGGCTTTCGCCTAGGAATCCTTGTCTTCAGGTGGCTTAGAGAAGAAGTAAACACACAGCAGGAAATAGTTCTTAGAGCCACTCCTGGAAGTTATTTTGGCAGAAGCATCAGCAATGTGCATCAAGGTTTCCGGCAGCAATTCCCCCTCCCTTCTTCCCTTTAAGAAGAGGTGTTGGGACGAAGCTCCTCTTCGTTATACTTGCAGAGTACGTTCCTGTCGCGGCTTGCCTTAACCTCTACCCTTGCAAAGTATGCGAGGAATTGACTGATAACAAATCCCTTTCCATCCCCAAATAAAGAAGAAATCAAGTGTGATCCGAGCATGCACGCTCGTTTGTATTTTTAGGGCTCGCAGGTTGAGACCTCAGCTGTCATTAGTGCGATGCTGCCCGTACGTAGCAGGGATAAAGCACGCAGGAGACACCTTCAGTATGTAAAATTCCCGGTGCCGCTGTTTTTCCGCAGTGCATGCACCCTGTTACAGCAGGGTTACATGGTTCAGGCTCACAGTGAAGATTTAATTTCTGTTTGGATTCGGTCTGAGTTCCTTTCTGGCAGAGGAATCCTCGGAATGTGTCGCTGCAGTCCCCACAAACACTGCTGGCCTCTTCTGTTTACATGGACTGTCCCTTGTCCCCGCCGCTCCTGCCAGCGTGACAAACAGCGCTCAGGCCTCTCGGGAGGGTGCTGGGAGTGGGTGTTGTAGAATTGTGCAGCCACAACGGAGCAGAAATCAGAGCAAAACTGTAACTTTATTTTTTTTTCCTGTTAAGGTTAATAAAAATAGAATTCTATCTTTTTTTTCTATGATTTGTGGGAGTAACTTTAATACACGCTTGACTGACAAGCTGCGAGTGCCGGATGAGAGCTCAAGGAGCTTTGGATAACTTCCACAAAGGACTTCTCCGATGTGCCGAGGCTCCACTTGTGCTCGGACCACTGTAGTTTAGCTTATCTTGTCAGCTCTTGTACCCTTTTTAGCCCGTCTCCCAGGAGTTTGGTTTTTTTCAGTTCCCCTTTTTTCACAGCTTGGCATTATTTGGGGATGTTACAGATGGTTTATTCACATACACCTATATTTTGTGAATTTTTATATAACGCACAGATGCCTATAACAATCAGGTCTGGTTGCAGTGCCCTTATTTCAGGCACACTTCTGTGCATATTGAATGATTTTAGGGCTGTGTCCAGGCTGGTGAGCTGTCTGACAGGCATTTGGAGCCAGGCTGTGCTGTTGCTCTCCATTCCTGTGCACTCTCTTTTGGGCTTGGGAGGCAAATAAAAGCACTCGTGTTCAGCTCCTGATCATGAAATCACTTGGAGTCAGTTTGAACACCTTCGTTTCTTCTTCATGTTTGCTCAGTTGTAATACGGACCCAGCCAGCCAAACCTAGGAAAATATGATTGCAGAACTGAGAAAATGAGCTGAAGATTCACGGGTGTTGAAAGCACCAGTCTGTTAGCACTCTCCTTTTGTTCATTCTGATGTCTTGTTTTTTCCAGCAGATGACTTGAGCTTAAAACCTTGAGCCTTAAAGTCATTTTGCGGCTTTTTTGTTTGTTTTGGGAGGGGGGGTTTGGGTTGGTTTTCTTTCTGTAGGTTTTTGGGTTTGGTTGTTGTTTGGTTTGGTTTTTTTTTTGCTAGTGCTTCTGGGGGAGGTGTTGCCAACCCTTGGGGGGGGGTATCTCTGGGACACTGGAACTGTTGTATAAAGTGGAAATGCATGTAAATGTAGTTTGAATTACAGCATAGCTTTCAAAATCTCTGAGTTTCTGGTCACCTGAATCTTCAGGAATCAGTGTGTCATTTCATTTCTGCAGTAGATTTTTGAGCTAGAGACTAGGGCTGTTTAACTTTGTATAAAGCAAGAGATGAGTTTAGTATAGGATATTCTTTGAGAATTGCAGCAGCTGCGTTGTAGTTCCTGTGGTGTCTGAACCTGCAGGAGGTTGGCAGCCCAGGTGAGGCCTTCTCCTTGACATCCCGGGTGTCTGACCAGAGTGGTACATCTGTTCGGCATGTTTCAGTCCTGCTGTTAGGGCAGTGTAAGTGAAAAAATGAAACACGGGGTTCAAGTTTTCGGTAGGCTCTTGTGCCGTTTGTAGCTTTTGTCCCTGGGCGTGTTATAAATCACTTCTGGAAATAATTTGGAAATTACTGAAATGAACTTCAGCAGCCTTCAAAGTGCTGCAAGGAGAAAACATCCTGTGCTGAAGGAGCCTTGAAAGAATAGCATCATATTTCTCCTTTATTGTTCATTTGATATTCAGGGGGAGGTGGGGGATTTTTGTGGTTTGGAGCAGCTCAGCTCAGGTTTAGGTATTGCTCTTTTGATGAAGAGTCTCCTTGAATATAGCTGGAGGTGCTCAGTCTCCCTGGGATTTTTTTGCGTTGGGTATTCAGAGTTTTTTGCTGCGGTGTTGTGACATGTTTAATGTGAATGTCCACAATGCCAAAACATTCATATGTTGGAATAGATGACCGACTTTCTGAGGTTCTAACTGGCAAATCTTTTCATGGTAACTTCAAAATACTGCTTCCTCTGTGTTAGTGTTGTCTAACAGGCTAAGGTGCTGGCTTTCAAACACGATGTCTGCATCAATGTATTGGAAACTTATATTGCTGCTTCTTTTGCTTATGCAGAAAATCTTGTAATTCCTAACCTGATTACTCTTTGACATTTTATTCTCCAAATTTGAATTGGATGATGTCAGCTTTCCATTTTTTAAAATGTGATTTTCAACTGTTCCTTTTGAAAGTGGGCAAATTGGGCATAATTCCTTTTTTTTTTTTTTTGGTAAAAAATTATAAGTAAGGGTTTTAGTGAGTTTTCTGTTTAATATGAAAGATAAAGTGCATGACTCTGCAGACAGACTGTTTGAGTTCACCTTTTGACTTTCGTAAGCTTATCTTTAAATGAAGACGTCCTCTCCTTTAGTTCTGTTAACTGCTCTTGTGCTGCAGCTGTCCAGATCCCCTGTTATTTTGGAGGTAAATTTTTCTTGGAGCATCCTTTGGGATACATGGGAAGATAGTTGTTAGGTTGAATAAGCAGCAGTGAGCGCTTGGGAAGGACGGAGGGACGGACTCTGTGAAACAGGTTATCTACAGAGGCGGTGATGCTTGGGGTTCTTGAACAGTAGATCAAAATCTTCTGAACAGGCAAGCACTAGATATTTTAAGGTGCAATGGTATGGTATTTATAGAGTGATCAGAGGTTTTCAGTTCTCCAGGTGTTAGGTGTGATCTGGAGTAGATGTTTAATTCAGAGGCACAATTTTCAGCCTAAATCCGTAGTGGGTTTCTTATTCATTGCATTTTAATCACACTTTTCCTTCATGGAGGCTTCCCTGGACAGGGACTTCATCATTCAGTAATTCTTTGAGACCCCTCTGTGACTGCCTGCTCTTTTTTTTTTTTTAATGAGGAAAATGTTGTAACTATTGAATTATTTAAAAGTGGATTAAGTGAATCAATTCAGTAGTCAAAGGTATATTAGGATGGTTATAAAATAATGTTGTGAGACATCCCCCCCACCACATTGAGATTTAATTAAAATTTTCTTACGAGAAGCATCTGGCCAGCATGCTGGCAGTATTTCAGGGGCCTGGAGCATCCATGGGGGCTATCTGTGGGGCAGCAGTGGTGGGAGGGCTTGGCGGAGGATGGTGATTTGACCCCAGTGGAAGGTAATATTTCCAGTTTGCAAATGTCTGCTGTCAGGTTCCTTTATAAACACATTAGGCTCGTGTTCAGCGTTTAATTTTGTAATGCAGCCTACATCCAGCATAAAATTGCTCTGTGCTTTTTCACCCTTTCCTCCCCCTTGTGCAGAGTGTACAGCTGCTAGCAGAGGAAAGGGGAGTGTGGTTTGATATTCTTGTTCCATTAAGTTTCCTGATAACTTGCAGCCCCAGTGAACTGGCCGGCCTCAAACAATATATAAATATTATGTACTTGCACAGGAGGCTGGCACCCAGGCAGATAAGGTGAGCAAATTGTCAGGAGATATTAATCTCCTTGTCTGAATAAGAGGATAATGAGGTGGACAATATGGATTATCAGAAAATCCTATTCTTTTGCCATTTTTACTGCGCTTTTTATGAACTGTAAAAACTGCATTTTAACGTAAGTACGTACAAGGTCCTGGAGCTGTTAATTTTGCTCTTATTTTATAGTGGATGTTCTGTAACATATGCAGATGTAGCTTGTCAAATCATTGATGTTAACTGTGGTCTCCCTTTCTCCCTGAGTTGGCAGTAATTAGCATAATGTGGAACACCACCTTTTAAAGCCTGATTAATATTTCTGTGAGTCAGCAGAAGCATGAGTAATGGGTGGTTCTTAGCCCATAGGGAAATACTTTTGCAAGTGATAAAGGTGAAGTGTTAATTGGAGCCAGCTGATACCTCTTATATTACCTCTGCCTTACATTAAATGCTCTGGAGACTTGCATGTTGGATGTTCTGAGTCACCCAAACCACCTATGATGAAATGAGTTGGGTTTTCTTGGCTGGCTCTTGCTGGTATTTAGGCTATAAAATATTTTATTTATCCAAAAACATGGAAGAACGTTGCAGTTGGACGGAATGGAGATATTTCACTACTGGGAATATCTTGGTTTTTAGACTTCTAACCAGAGACAAAGGCCTGCCCTTTTTTTCTCCTGCATGTGTGTTTAACAAACCCATCTGCTTAATTTGAAGTATTAGAGTAGCTTTGGAGTTTTCTAAACAGAATATAGCGAGCAGGTGGCACACTTTTTCCAGCTCTGTTCTTCGTGAGGTATGACTTGATGCTGTTTTAACCCTGGGGCCAGGGGATTTGAGCTTTTGAGGAGAAGGGTATCTGGGACATGACTTGAACTTAGGAGTACCACATGGGGCCGAGTTTCAAGCAAAAACTTGTTGCCTTCTAAGAAAAAGCCAGTCTGTAAGGCTGCAGTACATGACACTGACTGCTGCTTCAGTGCACTGGCGAAGGCAGCAGTAACTCCCCTCCTCCAGTGTAATTTGTGCACTAGATTTCACATTTGGGTGGGTTTCCCTTGGTTATTGAAGTACTGGAAGCTTTAAATGCAGACTGGAAAAAAAAACCCAAAACCCAGTATCACAGATCAGCGCATTAGCCCTGTGGCAGAGAAGTGCTGTAGGAAGCAGCCTGGCTTCCTCGCAGTCCCCTTGCTGGTGGCAATGCCTTCGAGCCTTCCGGAGCACGTTGGGTTGCAGCTCGTACTGCGGTGCTGCGCTCTCACCAGGGAGGTGAAATTTCCGTACATCATACCTTTGGGAAACACGCTTTCCTAGAGCAAGGGTAAAGGCAGTTCACTTAGGAATACTTGGTTTTCAAACTCTTCCCCCATGCATCTCACGGAGATCAGATTTTTGTTGTCATGGAAGTAATATGATTTAAAAATTTGAGTAAAAAAAGCCTTCACTTACCAGGTGAGTAGGAAGGTCAGCAACAGCAATTAAAAGTGTTTGGGTTTAATAGCTTGCTGGATTTCTTAAAATAAAAGCAGGTGTTATCTGTTACAATGTGAGTTGAATTCTGCTAGAATATTTCAGTTACGAATGACAAGCTGTTACTCTCGCCGTGCGCTGTGCGGTCAGTGGCGCGTTCTGCACAGACTGTTGCAGGAGAAAGCTGCAGTTCCTGTAACTTGTATTTCAGAGACATCCTGCATTGTCAGAGCACTGAAACTCCATCTGAAAAACTATTAGGCAAAAAACTTTAGATGCTCAGTCATATCTAGTTGTGCTTGCTACATTTCTTGTCATGTAGGGTGTCTGTGCCTGACCCAGCATGGCGAGGTGGGTTGGAGGAACTCGGGGACACTTCTGGCTGCTGCTGCACAAGGGATGGAAACCTGGGTGCTGGAGGAGAAGTCCCTGTCTTGTTGAGGCTTAGTTGGTGTGAATATCCTGTGGTATTTCAAATGCAGTTATGTGAAAAACCCGCTTCCCAGACAAAGCTTTTAATGATGCTGTTGGGCTGTGGCTTGCTCGCAGGGTCTCAGTACAGACGCTGGAAGGACTGAGAACTGAAAATGTGTTCTTAACCCTGCAGCAGTGGTTGATGTCAGCCTTCCTGAAGGAACTAATCCCTTTAATTAGTAAGATGGTGAAGTTTATTTTGAGGTTTGCTTTGTTTTCAATTTAGGATGTGAACTCTTCTGCACTGTAGCTTAAAAATACGCTAAAATCCTGTAGCTGTGCTGAGCCCTGCTCCAGCTGTTGGCTGCAGCTGCAGTGTGCTCTATGCTTGGCCTGGTGCCTGTCTTTGCCTGGGGAAAAAACAAATCCATTGTAGTGGGGAGGAGGAGCCAAACATGGTTTGGGTTTGCAGCACGATCTGACTTGATGTGCTAGCCACATGTTGCCTTTCTGTATGCTATCCTCCTTCTTCATGTAGGTTCAGCTTTTGGTAGCACTGTGGAAGGTTGAACAGAAATTTACAAACTGAACTGCAGAAAATCAACACACATCAACCAGGTAAATACACTAGTACACTGAACCTGGTCTCATCATTGCTGCCCCTGAGAATAGGGTTGTCAAAATATTTGAGGTCTGGTTGGTGGGTGTTGTCCTTAGTGCTCTCCTGGTGCTGCTGGTTGTGGTGCTCCTGTCAAGCAGAGGGTGATGTGGGGGGCCAGAGGGTTTTCACAGCACAGAGCTGTTTGGAGAACCAGAGGGGAAGTTCCCAAGTTGGAATGGGGGGGGGGGGGGGGGGGAATTGCTATTTTTGCCACCCAAAGACGAAGCTTGCACTGTATGTGGTTAGATCGCTGCATCCATCACCAGGCTCCAACCGAGCAGCTGTATGTTGGGGGAGAGCTGGTCTGATTTCTGAGATGTTGGAAATAGGTGGTTTTGCTGCGTTTTGGGTGGTTTTGTTGAGATACGTAGACTATAGCTGTTTGCTTTCCATTGTACCGCTTCCAAATGGCCGTGTTTTGTTACGGGTTTGAGGCTGCACTTGATTGTGTTAATTATTTTTTTAAGAGCGTGTGCTGGTGTTGTTGCTAGAGTAGAGGCTGACACCCTTCTTGTTAGCTTTGATGTATGTTGTAGATCCTTATGTGGTTTTGACTTTCAGGTTTTTTTCCACACATAAAAAGAAAAACCAACCTCGTAATGATTTTCATTTGCTAATGCGGTTGAGTTTACCTTAGGAAGTGGTACAAAGGGGAAAAAGAATAAAAGCTGTGGTGGGATAACTGGCCTCCAGCTTTCTTTTCTCAGGTCGTGAAAAGGCAACAGGAGGCTTTGGCATTAATAAGGAACAGAATATGAAAACAGAGTTATTTCCTAAGTGTTTGGATGCAGGAGTCGAGCAGGAGTCAGTTTACAGCATGGCTTGCTAGGGTATGTCATAGGTCAGGCCAGAGCAGTGTGGAGATGCAGCAGGAGGACTTTTGCAAAAATCAGTTCTCTTTCCAAATTCTTCTTTTAATGAGGCTTGCTTGTGTGTTGTAAAATAGTGGATACAAAAGGCAGCTTGTAAGGAAGAAGATGCAGGTCTCTTAGATGTAGCTAAATTGTTTTCTGATTCCTGAACTCTCTATATGGGCTTCTGTAAAGATGTTTCTAGTACAGTCATTTGGGTTGAAAGTACGTGCCTGAGGTGATGGGAACCTGATGAAGCTCTGAAAACGTACTTGAGTTTCTTGGCTTCACCCAGGAAACCCAAGCGAGAATATAGCCAGAGGGCAAGATTTTTGCCAAGACCAAGAACAATTTGTGGGTGAATGTTTTTTAAAAATGTAATATTACCAGTTTCAGTGAAGCTAAAACTTCAGCTTGCTAAACCTCAGATGGAGAAGTATTAGATATTGGTGGATAGCTTGGATTTTTTTTGCTTCGAAT
This sequence comes from Syrrhaptes paradoxus, assembly GCA_013400615.1. Taxonomy (NCBI): domain Eukaryota; kingdom Metazoa; phylum Chordata; class Aves; order Pterocliformes; family Pteroclidae; genus Syrrhaptes; species Syrrhaptes paradoxus. Next base: position 22,221 of record VZTO01013932.1, read on the forward strand.
AAAATGTCACCGTAGCCTCAGAGGCACGTCTGGTTCTGCCTTGAGGGTAGGTCTCAGCGATTCGAGGTGTTGCACTAATTCTTCGTATGATGTGGAAAGATGGGTTGTGAGCACAACTCGGGTAATGGTGATAATCAACATAGTAATGATTATAATTGTTCTCCCCTCCCCTCGCAGACCTGCTGTGATGTGTCAGACCTTTCAGGCTTTGTGGAAGCCGCTGAGGTTTGGAATTTAATGTGAGCTGTAGTGTGGTTTGCAGCATCCTTTTTGCCCGACTCTTGCTGCTGCTCCAGAGCGCTGGATGGATGGAGGGTGAGGTGGGGTGAGAAGGCAAATGAGCGGCAGTGGATGGTTGCAGGTCTTGGGATCACAGCGATTTATTTGCTTGCTATCAGCTCCCTACAAACTTGCAGTTTTATCTGCAAAATGAAGTTGAAAGAGGTTTTGTATTATGGTTAGTCACTCGCTCCAAGGTGTATCTGAGAAATGCTTTGAGTTTCCAAAATAAATATTTCCTACTTGTATAGGTCTGCTGTTTTCTGAAGTGCCTGATAATAGCAGGTGCTTTTAAAATAGGAGCCTGGGGAAGGAAGCTGCTTTTCCAGTGGAGCATTTAGTCACATATTACCTTTTTTTTAAGGTTGTCAGCAGCTTTAAGGCAAATGATGATAGCAGCCCTGAGTCCTTCCCTCTTTTCCATGGTTTAACGGTGTCTTAGGCAAAATGGTAGCTTCTCCATCTCGGCTATTAGGAAATAAGCCTTTCTATCTTCATGAATCTATTTGCAATTGAAATAAAAAGGGGCCCCTTTCACTGTTCCATTGTTGCTGTAGCTCAGGCTTTCACATTGGTTCCAGCTCAGCATTAATTCCCTTTGAGAGCATGCCTTGGATTGCATTAACTTTTTTTTTTTTGACAAAAGCCTTGTTTAAACAAGTTAGATGTGCATCAGGCTAATAAATATCAAAAACATCAGATTCTTCCTGCTGTGCTGTTCTCTGGAGAACAGTGTCTCATTTGTGTATTTTCCACTAATCATCTCCAAATCTTGCATGGGTGATATCAAGTTAGGGAAAGTGGACTTAGCATTACATATGGTATAGTCAGGGAAAAAGAAGGCTCTGTTTTGACAACCAGCATAGCAATCTCGGAGACATGACTCGAGTTCTAAAAAATGTTTTCAGAAATGTTTTGTATAAACAAGTCGTAATTTCCCTTGTGGAGAGGGGAGATGTTTTTCTAGATGTACTTCTGTCTAAACATGCTGGACTCATTTTCTGTAGTGGCAATTTAAAGAACTGGAAAAGTAAATCGATGATCGTGTGAATGTCAGAGCACAGATTTTGGTTAACAAGCAAGGAAGTTGGGCTGTAAAACAATTTTTAAGTGATGGAACTTTGACACTGCTTATTTTTGCATCTGCCTGCTGTGGCTGCACCAGATGGTCCAGGGCAGCGTGGATACCCCGCAGGATAAAGCATCCTCCATCGCACTGTCGCTCACTTTGCAGCCTCGTCTAGCACCGCTTGCTTGAACGTCACTTGAGGGAGAAGTGTTCTGCTAAGCTGGCGTGTAGCAGAGTCCTGGTTTGCAAGCGGAGTTGCGGGATCGCACCCGTTGAACCGTACTGACCTTGTTGTGGGTGTGATGGGGGTAGAGCTTCCCTCTGTCCACGTTAATCAGCGTGCGGCCACGGAGCTGAGAAATTGAGAATAAACCCTGTAGATGGATAAATGGATAAATGAGGTATTGGGGAAGGGTGGACTTGGCTTTTATGGGGGAAATCATGCCTTGCATTTACTGGAGTTCTTTAGGGAAGATCTGTTTATTTTGATGACTGAAGGAATTGCTCTTGCCAGAGACTTGAGCTGAGCTGCCATCAGATAAGAGGAAAGGTCCTCTTGTGTGCGTAACTTTTTAAAAAGTAGGAAATAATATATAGGAATAAATAGTTGATTGTTTTCCTTTGAAGGAACCCAGCAGCAAGTCTTGGAGGAATCTGTGTGCAGCAGCCTCTTCTGCTTAAGGTATTGATAAATGCCTTGGGAAAGAGAATGAAAGAGGATGAGGACTTACTGTTCAAGGTAGTGAAAAACAGGAGCTGGTTGTGCAGAGTTGCAGAAAAATCTTGCGATGGTTAGTGGGTGATGTACTGGCAGATGAAACTTGATGTGGATGGCGAGAGGGCAGTCCTGACATAGGTATTGCAGCTCTGAATGAGCTCTGAGTCTCAGCAGAGATTCTGGCATCTGGGAGAGCTTTGTGCAAGTTGCAAATGAAGTGCTCTGCAGAGCTCAAAGCAAAGAGTGTGAAGGACAGAAAACAGAGCGCCTTGTCATGCCTCTGTTAAAAGGGCCTAGCGTGCCCATCTCTGGAGGCTTTTCGGGGGGGAATTATGGTCCTTGCATCTGGAAATAAGTAGAGGGGGACAAAAAGGTGCATTAGGAAGGTGATAAATTTGGTCTAGGCGAGAGCCAGTGCAGAGAAGCAGAATGGTGCAGCGTGGGGAGGGGAAAGCGAGGGGGATCATCGTGGGAGAGGAGGGGGGTAAAGGTGGGATGGCTCTTGATCATCCCTTCTTACACAGGAATTACAAAGTGTCTTGTGACCCTAGTAAGTAGCAGATTAAAGAACAGCCCAACACATTTTTCTGATGTTATAATCCAGAGGATAATGGAGCTGTAAGTCCCTGCAGGACCTTGGGAGCATCGGTCCCTAGCAGAGATGCACAGCTGTTCGCTGATGGATAACATATGGCGAGGGCTGGATGTATAGGAAGAGGCTACTTTGAGCTGAAGTTTGTGTTGAGCTGGGTTGGGGAAGAGAAGGGCAAGGTGTGAAGTACCACCGTGTCCGTTCCTGTCCACTGCCCACCTGTGCCAGGGCAGGAAGGCAGATGAGTTACTAGGCTGGGTTCTGGTGTTTGCCACTGTTATCATGACTTGATAGTACCTTTATTTCCTTCCCCCCCCACCCTGGTCACTGTGGTTTTGCTTATTTACCACCATTCTCTTCACGTTCTGCTGTGTGGGTTTTGGTGCTGCTCAGGTGTTGCCCCAGTGTAATCTCTTCTGTGGAATGCCAGTGGTGGAAGTCCTTAGTAGGCACTGCCTGCAAACATGGTTTTCATTGAGCACTGTTGCTGGTTTACTGATAAAATAGCGATTTTCCTCTCTACCATGTACTCACCAAGTTCCTCTCATTTTACATTTTGCTTTTTTTTTTGAGTTACAGCCCTCCTTATGTATCTGAAAAGCTACAAGTCTTTTCAGCCTGCCAAGCAATGCATCTCCATCATCTTTTTGCATCTGTGTTGTGACTTTCTATTTGGCAAGATGGAAAGAAGAGTCTTGTTTCTATATTAATTTTTTTTTAATTTGTATTTTGACATTTATTTTTCTTTTGCCATCTGTATGAGCTGTCCCTCTTCATCTCTGATGCACTTTAGGAAGGGTTTCCCACTAGCATTCAGGTTTGAATAACAAAGGCTAATTCCTTATTTGTGCCTGTACTCAGGAAGGACGACACAGGCTTTGATTTTTGTAGTGTCTTGGTTTGGGTGCTTTGGACAAGATGCATTTTCACCACTGGCATTCAGCAGTTTGTAGGAAGCATATCACTCCTTTGATGTTTCGAACATGGCTTATTACAGCTCAAAATCTTATCGCCAGGTTTTCAGTGAGTTAGTTTGGGGTAACCTTTCCTGGGCTGGCTCTGCCCTTCCCTGGAGACAGGGGATGGTATAAAGCAGACCTCACCTTTGACACTGACCTGCTTTATGGTGAAACCCAACAAAATCAGACATTTACCAAACATTTCATCTCCAGTGGCTTTCTTCTCACCCTGGAATCAAATAATATAATGTTTTTTTCTGTTGTGCTTAGTGAGGATTTTTTGTTACTACATTTCATGGGGGAAAAAAAATAATTGTAAGACTTAAAAAAAAAAAAAGACTAATAAGCAAAAAAAACCAAAACTGCTAAGACATACTTAGTTTCAAAGTGATCATTTACTTTCCCAGCTTTACTGGATCGAGGAACAGCTTTACTGCAATGATGCTTTCATTTTCTCTTTGTCTGCTTTTTATATATTCCTTTCAACTTGCTGTTGTGGTCGTCATCACACTGTTGTAAAAGGGGCCAGCAGAGATCCATATTTTTCCAAGGCTGCTGCTGAGCATTAAGGAACATGCATTTTAGTGGAGTTGAGTTACAATCCTGATGGGCCTTGCTCAGGACATCCCTCTTTGAAGTACATTTTTCTTCTCTGGTGGCAGAGTTGGCTCAAGAGAAGACAGTGGTTTTATCTGGGAGATTTAAATTTTTCTTCAACTAACTGTGCGCCAGCTCTGGAACCTGATCCACTGTGAAAATACAGGGAATGTGAAGTTTTTCTGGTTGATTATCTCAGCTGTAAGCTGTTTACAAGGGAAACTATCTTCTGTTTGATTTGGGTTTGGGTTTTTTTGGGTGGGGGGGATGAGATGACTAGTCTTGGCTGGAGCTATGTTATATTTAAGGACAAAACAAATATTTTGGTGGTGTTAGGTGTAAAACTTCAAGCATGAAACTAGTTTGGGAAATATTTTTGGGAACATTAGATATCTCGGTCTTGTTTGTAGGAAGCATGGGACTTTTTCTGGCTGTGGGACCTAAGAACATAACGTCTTTGAAATCACCCGAAAGCCTTACGCACAACCAGATTAGGTGCAGCCGTAGGTGTAAGACAGATGAGGAGAGGGGTGGTAATGTTGGCAGCAATATAATACTACTGAATTAAAAAATTCAAGGCAGAACCGCAGTGCTGTGGTGGCAGAGAAGCGCTGTTCAATTCCTGAGCCCACAAGCGGGCTGTAGGAAGGGCTGTCTCGCTGGCTGGGAGGGTTGTGTAGCTCTTCCCATCGCTGCTCCTCCTTTTGTTTCCATGGCAGCACAAAGGATAATGCTGCTGCCGCTGCCGGTTGCTATTGGAAGACAGATTTTTGGGTTTGACCTAAATATCTGTTTGATATAGTTCCCAGGTACAGGGCATGGTTTTTCAGATGTCAAATATCCATGCAGCACTAATGAGTTTGGGCTGAGATGCCTGATGCCTTAAAGAAGCGGAGCTTAGAGCGGTTTTCCATCTTAGATTAAGCAAGAAGGTATTGCCAGCAATACATCTGACCAATACCAAATGTATTTTGGAAGTGTAAGAGCTCTCGGCATTTTATTCTTTCTGACAACACTGGGAGAAATGGGGGGATCCTTTTAAATTGACAGCTCACAAAAATCCCTCTTGTTTTAGGGTTGGAATTGAATTGCGTTATGGCGATTTTCATGACTCCTCCTGCAGTGTGTGCATTAGTCCTGTTAACAAAATGCAAAGACAGTGTTGGGCGGGATGGAACGTGACCGTCCAGCACTCCCAGCAGAGCCTGGCTGGAGGCCCCAGCCAAAGCTGTGCAGAGGAGGGCTTGGAGGGGACAGGGCCAGCTGAATTCTGATTTTTGTTTAAACTGTAAGAAGAAGAAATTGCACTTCTGCAACTTGGGAAGGAAAAAGGAAGGGGTCTGCTTGGAGTTATGGTCTTGCAGCAGGGGAAAGCTATATAATCTGTAATTCTATCAAAGTGAGTATGTAGAGAGGAAAAAAACTTGTCCTGATTCTGATATGGATGGTTTTCTACATGTTTCATTTTTTATATTGCTTCACAGTTGTTTGTAGTTGTATACAGAATTGAATGTAGAAGCAGAGAGAAACCGTATCAAAAAGCTGAGTGATTTTTTTAATTTTTTTTTTTTTAAAGCAGGTGTAAGATGAATGAGAAAATCTATAAAAAGGACCTTTTGGAACGTGACACACTCTTGCAAATAATATTTTGTGCAAAGCTTAAAAATAAGTATGTCAGAATATTTTTCGTTTGTAATGCAGAACTGACTGAAGGGGGAACAGGGTGTGATGCAGTTGTTGGTACTTTTAACTTCATTCACCTGTTTTTGAGGGTTACTGTTCTTAGCAAAAAAGAAAAAGGTCTTTTGCTGTGTGCTTCCAAAGAAATCCTTCAGCTTTGCATTTTTTAATAGCTTTTTTTCATTTAAAAGGACAGCAAAGGGACTTTGGGATAGCCTGAGGGAAGCTCTTACTAAGAAGCTTTCCAAGAATCATTTAAGATTTAAGTCTTTTTATGTCATACAGCAGAGACATCTGCCTGCTCTTCGCTCATCCCCTCCTTTTGCACAGGTTTGCCATTAGGTTTTCATCTCAATCAGATGAAAAGAAATCTGTGAGCTTCTCAGGCTTTGGATTAAATTGCTAGTGAGGGGTGAGATATTTGGGTGACAGTGAAGGACAAGACAAGGTTAGTGGAGCAAGGGCAGTGTGAGGGATGAAGCAGAGGCACTGGCACTGCCGGGATGGCGTTTGCTTCTCCCAGAGCATTAACTAGCAAACTTTGTTGGATTCTTTTAAGCAGGAGGGACCCCAATGATGGCGAGGGTTGTATAAATCTAATTAGCCCTGGTTAAAAGCATTTACTCTGTGGTCGGATGAGCTGCCTTGCCGCTGTTGCCTGCGGCAGTAAATGGAGTTCATTTGGGTTAGCAGAGGGCCTCCAGCGTTAAAAATCGGGTGTGGAATGAAACAGATTGCTGAACACCTAAGACAGGCTTTTCCTGTGGTTATTTCTATAATTGCTACAAAACTTCTCTGGTTTTTATAGGTGATTTCCCTCCCTTCTTCTGAATCTTGGATGGTTGACTTGACTTCCATCCTCTTGTCTCTCAATAGCATTGTATTGCTAATATTTATGTAGTTTTTAGTGAATGTTACTGGTTTTGAAGAAGGAAATATTTTTTCCATTTGAAAAGTTATCCTACTCAAGGCTGTTAGATACAGAGTGTTGAAACAATTGGATTTTCTTGGAGTCTGCTGCTGCACTCTGATCCATGGAGCACATGAATCTTGCTGCCGGTGGCCATCAAGTCCCAGGATTTCACCCCAGTGTTGCGTTAGTGGGGAGTCAAAGTAGCAGGCATGCCTGGTTCTTCGTACTGGAACTGATAGAGAAGGTTCCTCTGGCTGGAGCTCAGTTATTAAACTGAGGTTTCAAAATAGCCAAAGATCTTGTTGTTTGTGCTTTGGCATAAGGGTCTGCGAGTGGAACCGAGAAACACTAAATGTAGTGATGAAAACTAAAAAAAAAAGGGGGGGGGGGAAAGAAGGAAATATGAAAAGAGGAAGGCTAGTTGTTAGAAAAGTAAACTTGGTGAAGAAAATGCAACTTAAACTATCTTCTCGGTGCATGTTTTAAAAATGAAGGGTTGACACCATGCATATTTGAAGCTTTTGATCATTGATGCAGAAGTTAAATGAACAGGACATGCAACTGTGATTAATTATTGACAAAAATCCTTCTTTTCAGATGTATAGCCTGTAGTTAGATGTGAAGGTTGAGTTCACTTGAATTCCACAGTCAGACAAGTAATGCAAACAAGACTCCAGTTGATCAACTTCATACATGTGGTTCTATTTATTATGCAGATCTCTTCCAATATGTTTAAATTGACATACGGTAGTGGGGGTTTTGTTTTTTCAGCAGCGTATGTTTGTGGACTGCCCAGTTAGCGCTTTGCGTGCTGCACTCTGATGCATCCAAAGTTTTGTAATCATGCTGTAGGTAAAAGTTAGTTTTCTTTATTTAAGAAAAAAAAAAACCCTAAGCTTGTTTGCCGTGTTCTGTCTGCAAGTATTTGACCTTTTCACCTTAACTTCCCATGAGTTTTGGGGTTGACTCTGCATAAATCAGTCCTTTCTGAGGCACTGGTACTAGAACTGCATTGGTTAGCTGGGGGCCTCGAGGTCCATGTGGATGATGGTCCATTAACCTCTCTTGGCTAAGCAGACCAGAAGCTGTTTCGTGACGTATTCTGTTCTAAACTGTCATTATTCCTTGTAAACATGCCAGTGTAAATTATACTGGGGAGGGAAGGTTAACTCATAGATCTCCTAATGGAAGTTTGGTTGGTTTGTTTGTTTTAATAAAAGGGCAGTGGAAGACCTTCTGTAATACAACTGTGAATTGGAGATCATAGTATTGTGAAATTTTAGTTTAAGTCAGTTGGGTTGAGATCAAGCTTCTTTTTTTAACAGGCATATTCCTGCAAAAAGGTGTTTCAGATATTTTTGGGTATTTTGGACGCTTAAAACACCTGTACATAGCAGTAACCATGTAAATACATGCAGGTAGCTGTGTGAAGAAGTCCAACACCTTGTCAAGTTAGAGTTGTTATATTTATTTTACCTGGTAGCTGATGAGAATTAAAATGCATATTGAGGGTACTGGATGTCTGAGACTCCTTTGGAAGGTCATTGTGTGGGTTCTTGATGCCGTTCAGTGAAGGAAGGACCAAGCAAGGTAAAGAAATCCACATCCTGTGGCTGAATAGCTCTTCCTCTTGCCAGCTGCCATTTTTCTGCCTTGTCTTTTGGCCTCTTGACTTCTGGAAAATTTACCTTTTATTGCCTGATTTCTGCTTTTTGAATGTACAGATCTTACAAAATATTTAAGGTTACTAAAAAAAGAAAAGGGCTTCTGATGTTCTTGTTACCCTTATAAGTCTACCCCTTGGCATAAATGAGAGTTTGTTGGTTTTTTGGGGTCTTTTTGCAGTTCTCCAAGTTGGTAGCAGTGATATGCTCACCTGTGTTTTTTTCATCTTCTGTGTTGATGAAATCCAATTATTTTTTATTGAAGCTTGTTGATGTTAATAGAGACTTCTCACATTTTGTTTCACACACATACACCCCCACTAGTCAGGCATAATATTTGCCTGAGACCGATGGTTTTCCTTGACCCCTGAGGATCTGGAGATCATCTGAAACCTCATTGAGTTGTGCGGCTCTGGCTAGTTCTTGCTGCTGTTCATCCATTTGTCCGTCTTTTGCAGGTAGTAATGAAGAAAGGAACAATGCACACAGGTGTGGGGAGAAGCAGGCTTGTTCAAATCATGCTATACAAACATCAAATTATAAAAATATAGGCTTCTGGAATTAGTTGTCAAGAAAAAGCGTTCTGGAGCAGAGCAGTGGAATATGAATGGTTCTTGGCTTAATGAAGAGGAGTGCAGGGTAACTGAGGTCTGTCATGCAGTTACATGGAATTAACACCTGCTAACAACTGCTTGGTGGAATCTGGTTTAAATGGAGTAGTCCTCCTTGATCCAATAGCCAGGCTTTTGTATGGTAAAATGTGGGTTTTACTTGTTCGGTATGGTGTGATATGGAGGCTGTTGGAATTATGTGCTGACTAATGAGTTCTGTTTAGAGAAGGGAAAAACGAAAGTGGTAATCCAAAGCATAAGATGTATAAGTCCAAGTTAGTTGGTGTCTTTACTGGGCTGGGAGCAACAGCTAAACATGCAGTGACAGAAGTGAAATCAGCACTTTCAAGTTTTCATGTTTTTGAAATAATTGTGACTCTTACTGTCCCACAAATGATGAACAAAATAAGTATGTGAAGTTATAGAAACATCACTTAAGAAATCTGTACTTCATCCCCTGAAGAAACAGGTTTATGTGGAAATGAACTCTTTGGTTTGTTGACTTCCCTTTATGGTTGGTTCTTTCCCATCATGGTTGGATTGTGTGGCAATTTCTTCTCCTTTCCACTGCTTCCCACATCTCCAGTAGTTCAAAGCAAACCCATGAGAATTGGTAGTTTACTGGCAGGACAAGTCAGGCAAGGATTCCTCACACTAAGGCTATTGAAGGTATGCATCCGATACCTTCCCTTGCTCACTGTAGGGGACAATCTTTCCTCCCGCAGGAAGGCAGGAGAACATCTAGACCAAGCTGTGGTCCCTCTGCCTTCGTCATAAGAGCAGGTCTCACATGCAGCATTCCTGAGCTGAAATTGCTGCTGCCTTGTTGGCATCACAAGTTATTTTCGGCTGGGAATGCTACAGAAAGATCTTCTTGATTCCTCTGGCTTTTTCATGTGTTCCTGGGTTCCAGGTTGTCTTTTGGGTGGAGGCACAAAAACAGGGCTGACTGCCCAGGTCAAGTGTCTCTACCCTATGTGAGCCCTGTGTCTGTGCCTGTTTAGATGGAGGGACACCTTTGACTTGGGAAATGTTGGAACTCAGTTGCTGTTGGTCTGCAGGAAAGATCTGTTCTTCTGCAGGTGTCTCCTGTTCTTTACTAAATGTCACCTACTGGTCCCTGCTGTGGTGAAAGGATGCTGCCAGAGCTGTGTCTTCCACCTGATGCAGCCTTTTGTTATGCTGATGTGGTAGCTTCTGAGCAATGCAGTAAAGAACATATATTGCAGCTGTGCAGAATTAAAAAGGAATGTTTTTGGAGAAAAGGACTGCAGTAGCTGGAGGCATGCTTTTTTTTTTTTTTTCTTTATCTCTTCACCTGGGCTTTCAAAGCACAGTTCATCCTTTGCCATCCTCTCTGTCCTCATCTTTCCCTTTCTTAGCTTGGAGCCTCTGTTTGGTCTGAGGCTGTGATGATGTTTGACAAGTGCTTGCCTGCTATTTCAACATGAACTGCTCTTTGAGGTGGTGCTCTTCAGTTTCACCAGCTCATGGTGCTTCAAGTCGCTGTTATCTGTTAATTTAAATTGTCATGTTAGCTCCAAAATGCTTAGTTTGCTTTTCCCGGGCCTATTTAGTAATCCTTGGGTTTCCTTCTTTGCTAAGAAATGCTGATATGATCATGGAGGAAAAAAAGAAAAATATTTATTAACAGCATTTGCTCTCTTAAACCTCTACTGGGTAAACCAGAATTGACAAGCATGGGGTTGCGGGAAAATGTTTGTGCGCTGCTTGGTGGTCAGGCCTGCCCAGCACTTGTTTTAACTGATGTACGACCCCATCCAATGTAGGCATAAGCCTGGGACTTCAGGTTTTGATCAAACTGGACTTCCTCAGATCGTGCCACAGGAGCCGAATGATCATAATGTCTTCTGCAGCTGTAATCCCAAAAGGTTAACCCACGGCTTCGGAGCATCTTCATCTGAGCCTTTGGTTTTCCTTCTTCCAGTGAGGAAGTGGGAAGCGGCTCAAGATTGTAATATACCAAAATACTTCCTCTGTTCAGAGTGTTTTCATATAAATACATATCCTGCTACTACACACGAGCTTTTATTTGCTTCCGGTTGACTATACCTTTACAGAAGGAACAAAATGATAAATGCCTTGGAGTTAGAAAAATTGAGTCTTCTTTCTTTTTTTTTCTCTCTCTCTCTNTTTTTTTTTTTTTTTTTTTTTTTTTTTTGTGTGTGTGTGTGTGTGTGTGTGTGAAATTGTCAGTGAGGTTGGACCCGGATGCAGCTGTAAGGACCTCACTTCTGTTGGGAGCAATGGTGAACTTAACTCAGCAGCTTTCCAGAAAACTCCCCACCTGCTCTCAGTAGTTTAATTTTATAGTAAATGGCTCTGTGGTTGATTTCTGTCTAGATTGTGCTACTGAAAAATAGCACATTAGTAGAATAAACAGCTATTTTCCCTTCCCTGGGCAGGGGTGTTACCACTGACGCTGGCAGTTGTTGACATTCAGTATGATGTGCAGTAAAAAAGAACGTGTTTTTAGAACAGGCAAATATTGTCATTTACCTGGGCAGAGAGGTTACTGCTGATGGTGCCAACTGCAGTCAGTGAGCACGATGAGAAGTCCAAGGCTGTTCTTGTAGAGAAGAGATGGGTTGTGGTAGATGGGAAGCAGTTTAACCCTCGGCAGACTGGAAGACAACCCTGAAGGACTGGCGTCAGTTTGAGGTTGCTGGTGCCAGGGGAGGCGATAGAGCTAGATGTGCTGTGGAGAGCACATCCATTCCACAGACTGGTGATTGCTGGTATGCTTGGGGTTTTGTATGGTCTATCCAAACCCCTAGTGGTTTTGGTGTTGGACTGTCAAGTCTCAGAAGATTGAGTGTGACTTTTGGTCTCATGTACCCAAAGCCTTAGCATGAAATTTTGTGTGGCAGAGCGTTAGATGTTGTTGTACTGATTTTGTGAATGTTGTCTGTTTTTACAGATGCCTTTGTAAATAGCCAGGAATGGACACTAAGCCGATCTGTACCAGAACTGAAAGTGGTGAGTTCATATTTATTTCCATCTCTGAAAAGCATCCTGAAAATGTTACATAAATCTTCTAAGCTTCATTAAATCCACTGTTGGAAAAAAAATAGAGACTTTTTTTTAAATAAAGCATTTTTCTTCAACAGAACTTTGTTAAGTTTATGTATCTTCTGTTCTTATAATCATGTTTCAGAGTTCTGTTTGTATTTTGTAGCTGTTTCAACTTGCTTGGCTACATGAGCCGGCTTCCTGGGGTGGTCTTCTTGGTAGGGAAGTCTGTAAGAGGGGGAAGTGGAAGTTAGCAGGTGACATGTAAAGCTCCTTTTATCTCACTGTAATAATTCTTCACAATTGCTTTAAGAACCAAATGTCTTTTCTCCTTCTCATAAAAGAATTTACCTGAATTTATGCTGAATAAAAAGTATTTTGAAGGTTCATACAGTGAATCAGAAACCTCATTTTGCTGTAAGAATGAACCGTGATGCAATAGCTGCTTACAACAGCTCTTCCCTTGTCTGAGCCGTTTTCCTTACAGGTGGACAAAAAGGCAAAAATAACATGGGGACAGATGGGGGGGAATTTCCCCGATTTGCCCTTTTAAGCATTATGAACACAGAGGCTGGAGATGAGGGCTGGGACCTCTGTGCAGTGGATATCAAAGGGGCAGCTTGTCAAGCCAGCAGCAGGGAGTTGCTGAGACCAAGTCACTGTGATGTTCACTACGTGGCACTCCAGGTGTAATTAAACACAGCTGATTTCTCAAACCCTGTGAAATGACTGTGGTACCCAAGATACAGAGCTTGGTACAACCTTTGGTGGGTGTCTGTGCCGAGCTCCTGTTTTCCAGCTGTAGCAGGCTGAGCTGCTCCGATCCAAGCACCTGTTTGCTGAGTGGCAAAGTGAATGGGGCAAAACCATCTGGGTTTGAGAGGGCGGCTGGGGCCGTGCTTCACTAGCCCACTTCTCAGGTGGTAAATGTCTTGTTCCAAATCTGAGTTGATGGTAGTGTTTACGGAGTTGAGAGAAAGCGTAGGACAAATTCAAGCGTGATAAATGCCCTTACTCAGAATGGCGTTTGAATTGAAGCAGCTTCCTCACGACTAGAGTTATGTTTCTCTTTTGATTTCAGCAGTGCACAAGATAAGTAGAATAAAAATATGATGGTCAATGGATGTAGCTATATGTACAGGAAGGGCCCACAGAGGGTCACCAGGTTCAATTTGAACTGATGGTGTTATTTGGAAGACAGACATCTCCCAAAATACCTCGCCCAATAAAATACTAATAATTTAGGACTGGAAGGTGTTGGTGGGGAGGGCTGCAGAGGGTTTCCTTGTTCATCCCTTCCCCTGCTCGTAGCCCTACTAGTTCACAACACCCACCAGTACAGGTGGGGCCGGCAGGTGAGACCAGAGCTGTGGTGATGGTGTGTTTCAGTACTGAACACAAACCCTTGCAGGGCATCGGGTAGTGGTCTCAGGGTACCGCTGATTGTTGTGATAACGCGGCTGCATTGTGGGAATACTTTTGTCTCAGGTGTCTTACGCCCACGTTGCCTGAAGCAGTGGTAGGAAAGTGAACTTGGGCTGCGCAGCTGCTGGGGAGAATGGATTTTAAGCGGTCAGCATGGGCGAGCCATATAAGGCTTCAGTTTGTATAATCCTTTTATGCATAAAAGCAGAACTCTTACCATTACAAAAATAATAATTTGATTATACCACTGCAAATTATTGAAGCTAGTGGCACCAGCTGTGTCTGTGAACTTGTGCTCCAGCAGAAAGGGCAAATGAGGAACTCTATCTGAAACCCACTCCACCTCTCCTGTCCATCTGTCCTTGGGAGGGAGCTGGTGCGGGGACTCCTGCATCCTTCCCCTGTTCCCGTCCTCACCGTCAGCGCTCACTTACGGCTGTGGAAGGGAAGGGCCATGGGAAAAGCTAAACTGCCTCTTCTGCCACAGCACTGTCATAATGTTCACCTGAGAGCGGTCCCTTTCCCCAGCGATGGTGGTGTTCCTGCATCCTGTTTATCCAAGTGTAAAAGAAGGATATGTTAGGCAGAATAAATATGAGATCTTTTTGGACAAAATAATTTTATTTGTTCCAAAAAAATATGCAAAGCGCAGTCAGACGTCTGTGCTGGATAGCTCTGAACTGGCAAATGCCGTCGGTACAGTGATGCGTTTTTGCAAACAGGCTTTAGGAGGATGTGGGCATGGTGGTTGGGATTTGTTTTACAGCGTGTCTGGCACATGCAAATAAATGATTCAGTGTTGTACGAGTTATAACTGACAGAGCACTGCGTGGTAGCCTTGTTAGCTGGATTTTCACGTTTCTGAGCTGAACTAGAGCGGAATTTTTGTTCCGTAACATGCTTGTCATAGCTTTGTGTGTTTCATATGTATCCATAAATAAATACAAATGACTGGGATTGTTTGTGTATAAAATATGGGAGACAGGAATATGACTGCTGTGAAAACATGCTGGCATATTTGTCATGCTGCGGGAGGTCATTCTTAAAACAAGTACTGATCCTGATTAAGAGAGAAATTGTATTAGAAGCCAGATTTTTTCAGTGTAAAGTTGGTTGGTCCAAGTTTTCAGAGGTTAATAGTGTGCAGAGAGCTGGAGCGGCAATGCTGAGCACTGCGTCGGACAGCAGAACACAAATTCTGATAGATTCTAATTTCATGTGCTGCTTTTGTGTCTGGTGGAAAAGAGCTGGCTGCCGGGGCTCCTCAGATGCAGGCACTGAGGTGATATCTGAAGGAGGAGGAGGAGGTGGTAGGCATCTCCAAATGCTTTCTGAAGAAGTTGTCCAGGAAAAAGTAAAGCTGTACTGCAAATGTAGATTTTTATTTTTTTTTTATAGTCAAATTTGAGGAAACTTGCTTTGGGTTCATGTGACTTTTTTCTTTTTTTTTGAGAAATTAACATTAGTACTCCAAGGCGAAACTGTCTCTGTTAATGCTTTTATTTCAGGTTCACTTTTTTCTCCATGTAAGCTCCCAAAGAACTTTTGTGAGTTTGGGTGGATAGTTTGAAAATGATTTAAAATATAAATCCAAGAACTTCTCTGTTTAAGAAGCGATTGAATATTCTGATCAAGAAAATCAGTCCTGCAGTACCTCTAAAACACCAACACTTTGCTCTTAATTTTGAGACAATTTACGGAAAAAAATGAAGAATGGGGAGGAAAGACACTACCTTTCTTGGAAGATTGTGCATGTTTTTTAGAAACATCTTGTTGTTAAGGAAGGGGAAGAAGAGAAGGGAAGAAGGCTCTAGTTTTACTCCATGAGGTAGTGAGGTGGTTTCTTCATTGAAATACACATCTTGCTCCTCCTGGCCACTGCTTTCTGCATCACTGTACCATCGTCCCCTTTCTGGCCAGGCACCGTTGTCTTTCTGGGTGCCTGTGAGCAGGGACATACTGGAGAACCTGGAGTGCTATAGAATTACACATGCTGATATCATCTTTGGGAAGGGAAAAAAACAGCCTGTAAAATTATTTTCTCAGATCACTAGATGTCTTTCAAATAGTTGGCGTCTCTGACTAAATGCAGTAACACGTCCTGGTCACGGGCAAAGGACTTGACGTGTTTGCTCTCACCGGAACCTAATTTGATGCTTTTCTGTGGTTCCTGGCAGTTTTGCCCTGTGGCTGGTTACGAGTTTGGCACTGGTATAATATCAAATAGCGTTAACTGGCATACGTGGAGGATTAGGCACTTGTAAGTGAAGGTTTTGGCATCTGCCATGTTTGTGGTATTTCCTGATCTAATGGAGGCTTTTTGGTGGATGCATTTGGTGCTACTCTGGTTTACTACAAGGTAGGTCAGGAACAGCTTCAGTGCGTTGTTTCCGAAGGTCTGGAGCTACTGCTTCTCAAGCGAAAAAATAAAACTCTCTTCTCCATCGGTGTTTTCCTTGCTAGTCCATGTGGAACTTTCTTGCTTTCCGATTCTTCAGGAATTGTGGTGCTCAGAAAGGGCCTTAGCATGGCTTTTTAACTGCAAAGGCACCCCAATCCGCTGATTGGCACATGGGATTTTTGGTGTGCTTGCAGTTTTTGGCCCAGGCTGTCACAATATAGAGCACTGTTACCCTTGTCTTCATCGGGAGTTTTTCTGGGTTGTAAAGAGTAAAACACTGGTTTCCTGGCTCCAAAGCTGTCATTGGCACCACTCTGGTTTAAGGCACCAGTTTGAGGTGGCACCACTCTGGGTTAAGCAGTTTTTGAGAATGAGGATAGTTTCTTACAGATTAGGATGGAGAAAATACAGAAGGGAATGTGCGTTAGTGTGTAGCTTGTCGATGCTGCTGCTGTCACTTTGGCAAATGCGGGCAGATCAGCAGAGTCTGTCCTCTCTCCAGGGATCTTACGTTCCGAACCTTTTGGTTAGGGTCAGGGTAAGCATGTGGGAACAGAGTAGGCTTGGGTTTGTTTTAAAGGCCAAAAGAAGTTCCTATCTCCTCCCCCCAAATTGCCCAGTTTTGCAGTTGTGTTCAACAGGGAGGTGACAACTGAGCAAGAGAAAAAAGACGTTTGAACCATTGAGGAGGTATGTTGTCCACGTCCGCCTGTCCCTGGCTGTGCAGAGCAGGGCAGGCAGCTAGGCTTGGACCTTGTTTGACACATCTCTTGGTCCACTTCTTATTGATGGCTGGCCTGGGGACAAACCAGCAGGACTGGTACTGGCCAGCACCAGTGGCCTGAAAGGGATGGCTGGTTTGGTACTGGGGGGCGAGGCACGCAGGCTTTGTAATGGCCTCACAGCCCCTCTAAAGCAAGGAAGAAAGGCAAGTCTTCAAGGCTTTGGCATTTGAGCACCTCTGGGAAGAAAACTGTTCTGGTGTTGGGCTGCATTCTGTTAGTTCTGGATGGTTTTTAAGAACGCTAGCTAACAGTTGAGCAGCAAAATCCACGCGTGCTTTAGGATTGAGCACTTCTGTTGGGTTGCCAGATGTTCCCAGGGCAGATGTTTGGGCACAGACGGTTTGAGTTGCAGCCTTCTTGGTAAAGTAAGGGGCTTCAACAAGCCATAGTGGACGTGCTGAGATCTTCCTGTCTGCAATAGCCATTTATATCTTGTGTGTGCTTCAGCAGTGAGTCAATGGGAATCATGCAGCGGGTAGCCTACAGAGAGATTTTCCGGGGTGAGAATTTAGTGATGTGGTTCGATTTTTCAGAAAAGAGGTGACAAGCTTGCTCTGAGCTTCAGGCTCCTTCCCTGAAGTCTGCGTATTGCCTGACATTCCCACTTGGCATTATCGGCCAGCTGGATAAATGGGTGCTGCTAACATAAATCTGGGTTTATCTGCTTTGTCATGTATACGCTCTGCTGTACCCTTAGCTTTTCAGTGGTTACTTTATCTATCAGCATGGTTTGCAGTGTTTCTGTCATGTGGGCTTTCCCATCAAGGGCAGAGAAGTTATTTCTGCAATAAGATTTGCTTGAATATACTGCTTTTTATAGGGATTCGTTGCAGTTAAACTTTTTTCCTTTTTGTTGTTTTTTTTTTCCAGGGGATCGTGGGTAACCTAGCGAGTGGCAAGTCTGCCCTTGTGCACCGGTATCTGACTGGCACCTATGTCCAAGAGGAATCACCCGAAGGTACGTGGATATGCAAATTTCACTTTTCTTTTTCCCCAGAAACTACATCTTTACTCATTTTTAATCATGCAGAAATGAGTCGGTAAAGAATCCAATTTGCTATTACATGGAGATTTTTCCTTTAATCTTCTCCAGACTGAGATACGTATATACACCGAGTGTAGTCGTAGCTTTTTCTTAACTACTTAGCATTCTTAAGTACTTTGGCATCCAGTATGTGTCTGTATGGGAAACTTCTAGCCCTGTGTTGAGGAGAGCTGACTGCTCTCGGCAGCGCTGCAGCTTTCAGTGTGGCTGTTGAAAGCCACAGTTACAGTATCTAGTACTGGATTTCTGCAGAATAAAAAAACCTTCACAAGCCTAAACGAAAGATGTCACTTCTTCCTTGTTAAGTATAGTCAATGTTTGGATTTGAAGATGTGTTTTCTTTATAAAATAAATTTTAGAAAATTAACTTAGACCTGAAAATGTTGTAGTGTTTAATGTTAATCCAAGTTTATAGCTTGAAATCAAAAATATTGTAGTACCTTGGAGAGGTGTATCTTACACTAAATACTTTTTTGGTTTTTTTTATCTGTTCTCCTTATGAACTTTTAAATCCAACTCTGAGACACTGAATTTCTGGTTCCTTCTTTTCCTTACTGGCTGTTCCATTCTTTGCAGATATGGATGCAGGTAACTATACGTGTCTTCATGGCAACTCTTGTTTTGAAGAGACAGCCGGCAGTTTCTGTACTATAGCCTTCTCCCCTTGTTTTGTGTTTCATTTTGATTTGTTTCCTTTTGATTTCAAGTCTGTAGTACATCTCACTGTTTTTGTCTCTTGCTGTAGTTGTCTTTCCAGCAGTAGTTTGTAGCTTCATGCATCTCCGGTAACATTTGTTTCCGATTAACTCTTACCAAAGGAAGCTATTAAGCATACTCCTTGATGTTTTGACAGTCTTAGGTTGTAGGAAGAATGGGAGGAGAGGGAAAGGGAGGGACGGACAAGGCTGTTTCTTGGGGAACTGCAGTCACAGGGAAGCCTTCCAGTTTATAAGCTTGCCTTGAATGTTTTTGCTGCTTTGTAGCTAGGAGTGATGGGGTGACAATTGAGCCTTGCGACTGAACTGTGTGTAGATCCCATTTGTGCCTCCTGCTTCTGGGTGCTGGTAGCAGGAAATGGTGATGTTCCCGTGTTGATCCACTGCATACAAACGAGTCTTCAGCAAAAGTTCTTATCTCTGCAGATCTCTTTCCTCATTTCATGAACAGAAAATGTTCCAGGTTTTTTTTTTCTTGGAGGATTCCCGTGTGTTGAATATTCACAGGGTAGCAGTCCTCTCCTTCTCAACTATGAATATTTTAGATGGTGTTCCTTGAGAGCATTGCCATCTGTCCTCTTTTGTCTTCAAGGATTTTTATTTACAGTGCTTGAGTGACATTCCGACTGTTTTTCCTGAGAGGATGAGATGACAAAAGCAGTGTCAGATCATTGCTGTGCACAGAAGTGTAGCTGACAAGCCTCACTAATGACACCGTTCCGTTTCATTAACAGTAGGAAAACTGGAATAATTAAGAGCTCTAATTCACCTTGGAAGGGGTAGGGTCAAGATTTCTAATCAAGTAAGTATTAAAGGAAGTTCAACCTATGTGAATTACGCTTAGTAAACATCTGTAGTAGTGACTTGTTAGTGTTTTATGGCTTTCTTGTCCAAGCATAAGTCTATTCTATAGCAAATGCAGCAGCAGTGCAGATGGTTTGGTTGTGTTCTCGTGCAGGAATTTTGATTTTTACATTCTGCATGGGAACGTAGCTTTTGATAAATCAAGGCTAAACGCAAACCTTTATGTTGGAGACCAGTGCTTCTTCCTTTTCTGGGGTCTTTTAAACGTGCTGGATAGTTAAACTGGATAAAGGACGGTATATATATTGGGTGTTAAGGTCTCAGCAGCTTGATTATTTAAGAAAAAAACAAGTTTATTGACTTCGGATGGCTTACTAACAGCAAAATTAATCGGGCATCATATAATTAGTATCTCACTGTTAAAATGATGGATGCACGCTTCACGTGAAAAGGGTGATTATGACCAAGGACTGCTCTTTCTGCTGTTCTTTGCCTTTCAAATTGCTGTAATTGCCGTGAAACCTGCCTGGAATGAGACAAGTGCTGGATCTCCTGCAGGCCTTTAAGGTAGCTTCAGCATTCCGGTAAATGAATCTTAAGCGTGTAAAGATGGTTGTGTGTTTCCTCCAGCTCTTTCCTTTACAGTGAGATATTTCTCTTGTTGCCTGACACCACCTCCCTGCCAAGAGGAGGAGTCTTATCCCGTTAAAGCATAAGGCAGTTTTCTCTCATCGTCTGGCCCAACTTTTATTACTGTTCAGAATTAATTTCAGTCTCTAGTGTGATTGTTACGTGAAATCATTCATTTTCTCAAAGAATAAGTTTTCTGGGGAAGAAAGCTGACTTTTGGACTCCTCCTTTGCTTATTCAACATGCATGTAGGCACATTTTTAAATCAGATGTATTTTGATGTAAGAAAAGAAATGATGTATTACCCTGGAGCAAGGGGGAATTTCTGTAGTCTGGGACTTACTTTCTTCCCATAATGATACAAATAAGTAAGTGATGGGAAATAGGGTATTTTAGAGATTTGTGGTCTTCTAAGAACCTTGCAAGTGATTGGAAGAAAATTTCCCAGTGTTTTTTACATAGCTGAAACAGCAGTTAGGCTGCATGCAACCTGGTGTCTTTTTTTTTCACTGGTCTAAAATTTAATTCTACCTGTAGGAACAAAATGAAACATGGTCTATGTGGAATTTGAGACCGAGTACTTTGCAGACCAAGGTGAAGTGAAGTTTACAGGAATAGTGAGCGTCAGGAGTGTTCTGTTACTGTTTGGA
The DNA here is from genome assembly GCA_013400615.1 of Syrrhaptes paradoxus. Classification (NCBI taxonomy): domain Eukaryota; kingdom Metazoa; phylum Chordata; class Aves; order Pterocliformes; family Pteroclidae; genus Syrrhaptes; species Syrrhaptes paradoxus. The sequence continues at coordinate 42,792 of VZTO01013932.1, forward strand.
GTTTTGTTTCCAAAAAGCCCCAGAGGCGTGAAACACGACTGAAAAGCTTTTGTGCATCTCTGGGATGTCTGCGAGCACCCTAATTCATGTCATGATTATTTCAGGTTTTTTTTTGCCAGTGAGCCTAATTTTAAAAAGTAGATATATTGTGATCTAAGCTATCTCAGTTGGGATGAGGGAAAAATATTTTTTTTCTCTCCCATCCCACTGGGTTGAGGAAAAAGGAGTTTTTTCTCTCTCATCACATTGCCACAGGGAGATGCTAGAACATACGACTGATGTGAACACAAACTGGGAAATGTGCCCATTATATTTTCTGTTGAAGAAAACCAGGAAGGTGAGCTGAGGTCACGTCATCATGAGGTCAAAATCTCCTTAAATTTGAAGATGCAGAATAGTGGAAATGAGAATTGGCAGGAGAAGGAGAGAGCAGGAGGGGTAGCAACTGCTCTGGTTTTTATCTTTGATTTACGAGGGCGCAGGTGTCCAGTGTAACGTATGGCTTTGAGACTGGCTTTAAAGTCACTTAAAGTGTAACTTCTTTCCTGAAATTGGAAAAAAGACTTTTTGTTGCTGCTGGTTTTCTGAGAATTGGTGGTTATCGAGTGGCAATCTGCTCTACTGTGGCATTCAAATGAGGGGCAAATGTTTTAAGTAGGTTAATAATGAAGGTTTGGGTATATTTAAGATTTTTTTCTTTTTTTTTTTTTCCCCCCCTGTCTGGAGTTCTTGTGCTCTGAAAAACATAAAGGTGATCCAGCACCTTGACTTGAGGGAGCAAGTACCTGTTGCAGTCAGTGGAGATTTTATCTCTGTGTGAAGAAGCAATATAACTTATAATTTATAATACAAATTAATGTAGGATGTGACTCTTTGCAATACACTCTATTCCCCGTTTCTAGGTTCATAATACTTAGGCTTCCCAGGCTGTGCACGGTACAAAAAAGAAAGGCATTGGGAGCTCTCACAAAGGGTTATTTTAGTTAATAATGGGTTTCTTTTTCCACCTCTTCGTAATTGCGTTAATCTATGGATTTTTTTTTTTTCCATTGCTTGTATGGTGTATGGTTATTCTATTTCTTCTTTCCCACTTCCTTTTGGTAATTGCAGCCCATTGGAGTTCTTTTTCTCATTGCTACAAAGGGTTGAAAGCGGTTGCAGTGGGTGTTTTGTTCCCGTTGGTGTATCGTGAGCGGGAGCTGGCTGCATGGCACGTGAAGCACAGCAGCTTGGCTGGCACGGAGCTTCGGTGTGGCTGTGTCCTGGGTGAGCTCCGAGCTCCGGCTGTCCCTGCAGGATGAGCTGCATTGAATTCCGAGTACTGCTGCATTTTCATTAGAGGTCTCTTGTGTGTTAAGGGAAACGGGTTTCCCCAGCAGGCACTGCAGAGCAAAGCCTTCATGGGCTTTCCAGAGAGCTGGATCATATGCTCGCTTTCCAAACTTGACCTAGAAATAGTTTTATTCTATAGTAACCTCCACTGATGGATTAACTTTACCTGCACTGAACTGCATGTCACTTGAGTAACACCCATGGTCCTAAAACGTAATGTTTATTGTTTAAATACGAACCAAGTGTCACCTTCAGCTGTCCCTTTAGAGAAGAGAGAACGTAATGAGATTACCAGGAAAGTAAGTTGATAGCTTGTTACCAAAACATGGAGAAATTTCTGATTCAGGGGTGGATGTCTGTGTTTTTCAGTTTCTCTCTAGTAACTATTTCTGCATTGTATTATGCAATTGCGCAAGGAGAGTTGAGAAAGACTAGTTGAAATTGCTTCTGTTCAGCATCCCCTCATGAGATTTTTATCTGGCCATAGACTCTTACAAAATAGGTATACAAAAAGTTCAAGTGTAATTTATTAACCTAGATAACCTTGCAGTTGGCTTCATTCATGGAAAAGATCTAATGCTGAAGTTACTGGGCTCTGAGATGAAACTGAGAATGGAGCTTGTTCTCCTGGAAAAAAAAAAAAAATATATATATATATATATGGTTGTTCTTTGCTTACGTGGTCTTAATTTAAGCATTCAGATGAGCACGGCAGGAAGGGAATGCCGTGTTTTGCCATTCTGTTACCTGGATGTGCTGGGAGATTTAATAGTGAGGGGAGGGTCGCAATTTGGTGTTTCAGGGTGGCTGGATCATGGGAGCTGTGGCAGAATTAGACAACCTCTTCCTTCTCTCACACAGTGATTCTTGTCCCCTTCTTCCCATGGTTCGTGCGTAGGCTGGAAATTTAATTCTTCCTCCTGCCAGCACTTGGGTTCCTGAGCTTACACATCTGTTCACAGAAGCCATTAGCTGTTGTTATCTAGTGAGGTTTTTTTCTAATATGTAGGAATCTGGAGGCCATATTTACCAAAAAAGCAGATTTTATCTGTCGTGAGTGAAAAGAGGAAGCGTCCCAGACTAATCCGTGTGTTCTGTTCTCTGAGATGTAAATGAGTAGCGGAGCAGTTTGTTCTCTGGATATGTACTTACATGCTTTTCCTAAAGAGAAATTTCCGTACTTTTTTCACTTGTGGTTTCTTGGAATCCCATAAAATCATCATCAGATGTAAAAAAATTCACAGTTAGCTTATATGGGGAGGTTTTAAAATAATTCCAAGTGCATGTGAGTTCAAAAAACCAACATTAACCCTAAAACCCAGTTTCTTCCAAGGATCTGGCTGTTGCACCCGTTACAGCACTCGAGCCACAAGGCGTTGGGAAGCTGCAATTTTCCCTGGTGAGTTCAGATCCTCGGTGCTGTGTTCCCCAAGCTTTACCCAGCATTTTGTGGGGCAGCAGGAGCTATTGGAGTGTTTCTGTCTGTACAAATGCAAATGCTGCGTAGTGTGCAGGAGACAACGAAGGCTCCAGATACGTGTTTCAAAATTCTCTCTGTTCAGTTCCTCATCTTCTATTTCATTATAATACCATATGCTAGTGCTGATTATTTTTATTTGGCGTTTCATGCTGACACACAGATAGGAGATAACACTTCTCTTTTTTGATCATTTTAAAGTCTTGCTGCAGTTGGCCCCTGTGGGCTTTGGGAGCCTTTGGGGCTGAGCGTGAAAGTGTGTGTTTGTGATCTGCAGCCCCCCTGTCCCCTGAGAGCGGCCGGGTGGGTTAGCGAGTTCTTTGAAAACCTCTCTGTTCTCGCCCTTGCGTTGGCTCCCGTTAAAAGCACCGCACAAATAAGGAACTGTGTTAATTCAGCGAGTGGAGTGTTTGCTCTTTTCCTGGGGAGAAGGTGCTGAAGAAGCAGTTTCTGAGGAGGGACTTCCCTTTTTGGCTGTGTGCCCTGGGGGTCGGCTGATCTTTAGGATGTCTTTAACGTCTTGAGCCTTGACTACCCCGAGGCTTGGTGACTGGTGTCTGTAGGGTTTGTGCCCTTCTAACAGGCTCCTCTGAAGGATGTGTCCCAGGTAAAAACTGGGATTTGGGTTTATAGCTGCCAGTACAACTTCAGGCTCTTGAAGGTAATAAAAGCAGCTCTTGGGTCTCCAGCACTCTTCGCTGGAGACCCGAGTCCAAGGCTTGTCTGGAGATCGTGTTGCTGGAAGAAGGGCCTGCCTTCCCCTTTCTTTTTCAGATATTACTGCTGGGTGTGTTTCTGCGTCATAGCCCAGTGTTAAGCTCTCAATCTTACAGCAGAATTTTTCTTTTCCAGCTTGTATTTGATTCCTTATTGGTGCCCTTTTTTCCTTTCGTTTAATCTGGCATCGTTTTGGAGGGCTGTATCAGAAAGCAGGAAAGAGGAGTTAGCTGATTTTATTCACAAGACCTTTAGTTCTCAGCAGATTGGGTTTTTTTGGTTTTCTTTTCGTTTACTGCTATAGCAGGCTGTCACTAGGTTTTCTACGTGTTTGAGGAATGATGAGGGCTTTCCACCCCGTGGGATGGCGAGGTGAGGTCCTGGCTACGTGGCGGACTGCCCTCCACTGTCACCCCCAGCTGGAACAGGAGGATCTGCCGCGGGAGGTGTGGAGCTGCCCCTGCTCCATCAGTGTTATGTGTTGGGGGAAAAGGAAGAAAAAGGGATGGAGGGAGCATGGGTCAGCTTAGCTCCTGGCTCTCCTGGGCTGGCTCGCTTTCTGAGTGTGGCTTAAACAGGCGACCTGTTTTCGCAGCTCTGCTGGCTTTACGACTTTCCGTGTGTATTTGGAGAGCTGCCACTTGGCATGAGGTAACACACATCTGAAAAAAACTCATAATTTACTTCAGTGTTGTCATTCTCCTGTCTGTCTCCCACTGCCCCTTGGTTCTGAGCAATTCTAATATGAAATGTGGTCAGTGAAATACAGAACGCAGATGGAAAATAATAGATTTTTATACCCATAAGATAATATCATGCTACTGTGTAATGACCTTTCTGTTCTCATATTAGAATTGGAATATTTCAGGACGTAATTAAAAAAAAATAGAAAAGGAAAGGAAAAAGGAAAGGAAGGGAAAAAGGAAAGGAAAGGACAATATTGTGATAGTTGCTTTGTCTGGGTTTCCTTCGCAGATCTCGGTGTGATTTTTCTTGTGTGTTTAGACAGGTTGTACTATAATCCCAGATAGCTAAATCAAATTTTAACTTCAGGGTTACTATTTGTAATATAGTACTCTAATGAAAGGACAGACATTATAGAAGCTGGCTGTAAAGAAAGTATAAAAAGCGAAGAGATTTTTTTTTTTAAAAACTATTTTAAAAAGCCTGAAATCTGTACTTCTGAGCTTCTAGGAGTTACGTTGTTGGCTTATCTTGGTTTTGCAGTTTAGGGTTTTTTTTTTTCTGGGTGCATTAAGATCTTTGAAATTACGTTGGAAGCTTGTAAAGTCAAACTTCCATACAGAAATTATGAGCAGATGTTGGCAGGAGATGTTAGATTGAAAGCTGTGTGAATATTTGTCTGAACGAGTTAATGTCTGGAAGATGAAATGTGTGATAAACCAGTTTCTAAGGCGCTGCAGTGAAAAAGAACGAGAGCTCTGGCATTTGAAGTTGTGGGGCTAACTTTGTAAAGAACTTTGTTTGGAAAGCGGTGTTTTGGGGTGTAAGCTGTTTAAACTGGAGAAGGCTGGTGATGGATACAGGTAGGAGCGTGTGAAAGTAGTGCCATCACGTCCTATCCGAAGAAGTGGATTGCTGCTGTTTGGTTTTTGTTTGGCTCCAGCTAGCTTGGTAAAAATAAGCTTTTAAAATTAGACTTGTAGCGTGTATATATATAATTAGTGGGTGTGAAGTGTAAGCAACTGGCTGCACCTGCTGTCTGTAAAACAACAAAAAAAAAGTAAAAAAAAAATTTTTTTTAAAAAGCTATTGTATATGTCTGATTTCCTATCTTATTAGTATAAATGGAACCCTTTGTTTAGCTGTAGGTCCTTGTCACCCAGCACCATGGGGTCAGACAGGTTTTTTCAGGGGTCCGTGGTGGGATGGTGACGGCTTTGCCTGTGGCCTTTTGCCTTGGAAAGTGGCACTAGGTATGGTGACCAGGGCTCAGGAACAGGGGGTACTGGCACACCCCTGTACATGTACAAATACCTTTTTTTTTCTCTTTAATTTTAAAATATTTTCTGATTATAAACACAGGATTTGGTGTACAGAGAAGGTCCTGCAGGCGATGCACTGGTAAGCGTGGCTGCAGGGGGAACTGGGCACACTGGGGTTGAATACAGGGGATCTGGGTTGACTGTTGGAGGAGGTTCCTCACAGGTTCCTGCTGGTTATTTTCCTCCCCTTTAATCTGTCAGAAATATTTTTTCACGTCAGTGAGCTATGAAAAAGGGCATACTCACAACATGTAATGTATTCAGCTTTTGTTTGCTCAGTGACAACATTTCTGTATATTTATGTGCAGTAGACATCAGGTGAAAATGTGTTACTTCATCATGTTCAATTGATGCCTGTCTAATATCTTGTTTGTGGGGTGATTTTGGAGATGTAAGTGCTTACGTGTAGAGCACAGGTGCTTCATCACTTTGCAGAAAATGTTTCAGAATTGTGCAAATTCATGCCAGAACCTTGAACAACAGTATTAACATCTCACACCTATTTATTATATTTCAAAACCATATATAGGTCGATGTGCCTTTCTTGGGAGGAAGGCCAGCTATAGATTGATTCCAGGCACGTGTGAAGTGACAGGTGTAATTCTGGTCTGTGTGCTGCTTTAAATATGGATGCTTTTGTCTGGAATGCCGGACGTTAAGGTCTGTATAGTGCTGTGCTGCTACCTCTGCTCTGTCCTATACTCTATCATCACCTCACTGCATTTTTTTAAAGCCATTTTTGAGAGTGAGGTGCTACCTCTATGGTTTCTGCAGAAAAGGGAAATAAAGTGCTAGTCCCTAAACCAGACAGGCTGAATAGAACAGAGTCTCTAGTGTGTGGAACAGCTGTTCGGAGAGTGATTATGGGATAAACTGGGTACCCGGAGGTGCAGGGGTGCTTCCAGCCAGGAGAGTGAAATCATACAAGATTTTTAGAAGCTCTGAGGGCAAGCTGGTTTAAATGCACATTGGTAGGGTGTGGTCTCCAGAATCCCATCCTGCCTGGCAGCTTTGCTGCTGGACTGCAGATCCCCAGGGTCATACCTAGACTTGTGGTGGCTGTGGACTAGAGCTTTGCCCTGATTCTTTTGCCTTTTTACCTGGGATCAGAATAAAACAGAAACTGAAAAAATGGTGAAAGTCTTTCCCTTGCTCTAAAATGGGATCAGCAGATTATTGCTCAGTAAGGAGCCTCACCTCTTGTTTTTTCTTAGTCTGTTCTCTTAAATAACTACAGCCCATATGCTTATTTTTCTTTCTGTGTATCTTCTAAGCAGGTGTGGGGTTTTTTTGGTTTTTTTTTTTTTTGCAAGTGCTTATGAGCTCTTTTCGGTCCTTATCTCCATTGTAATGCACTACCCAGAGCGATGCAGGGAGTTGTGTCTGAGGCATGGAGCTGCTGGTGATACGAGGGCTGGGACACGCTCTCTGTCTGTCTGCACTCTGTGGGAATTCACGGCAAGTCATCTGGGGTGCCGCTTGTTTGTCACTCTGCCCTGGCTTTCTGCCACTGGTTCGTGCTCCTTGGGTGGAGGACTTGCTGTTTGTCCTCAGGATGCTGCTTTTGTTTTTTTCCCACTCTATTTTTCTAACTTGTTATGCTGATGTTGAAGTACAGTCCAATTTTCTAACGTAATTGCAGTCCCTCCTGCTTCATTATCTAGAAATTAAATCACCTGTTACTTCCATCTTCTAGGTTATTAATCAAATCCTTGCATGAGCCTTGAAACTCTTACAGAAACTTGTGTTGGTATCATACTTTTTTTTTTTTTAAGATAAATCATTTGGTGAGTACCAAGTGTGGCTTTATCTCTAGGTCTCTGCTCACGTTACAGTAATTTTATTAGGACTAGGCTTCTCTAATTGGCTTACAAGCAGTATTCCACTGTGAGAAGCTTTACAGTGAAAATGTAACATGCATTACCCTTTCCAAGTCCTGTCTTCATCTAGTGAAGGAACCTTTATTGCTCAGAGGCTGGCTTGTTTTTCACCCGTCATTTTATTTTCCTATTGGAAGTAACGGTAGTGGATGGGAATCTCAGCCTGCTTACTGTACTTCTGGCCTCTCCCTTTTCCTTTTGACAATTAATTCACCATCACTGCCTTGATAAGTCCTCAAGATGAGCACCACCCACCCCATTTTCTATCTAGACATTAGTTGTGGTCTCTGATTCTATGCAACCTGAGTAGTTAATACTTGTTGGAAGTGTAAGCAGGTTCATTTGGTCTCCACTGAAGTCGCTCCCAGGTTTTGTGGACCTGTCAGATCTAGCCTTCTGTAGAAGCACTGCAGCTGTGTCAGTGGATGTATCTCAAAATGAAGCTGTTAAGTGTCATTGCAGCTGCTACTAAAATTTCAACAGTAAAAGTCTCTAAACCTTCTTCCATGGAAATACAAGATTGTGTATTAGTGCTTCCTTGCCAGTTTTTATATTATAAAATTATCTATATCATGTAATAATATTACATCATACATGGTACCTGCGGGTGTACCTTGCGTTAATTGGGTCTGGCTTGATGCTCCAAGGGGAGCTCCAATATTCTAGCCCATTATTTTAATCCATGTATTTCCTAAAATATATCATAAGCCTGTAGAGAGCAGCAGATGGTGAGTTTGAAAGGCTCTGTCTCAGGTGCTCTGCTGGGTTTGGGGTTTGTCACCCGGGTGCTTTGTTGGGAAGCTGGTGCAGTTATCTGATGGCGGATAGAGTCTTGTGTGAGAGCCGTGGTTCCCCAGTCTTTGCAGTTCTGTGGTTGTACGCTCAACCCAGCTCAACCACATTTGGTTTCTGAAGTCTTGTTTAGCACAATATTTGCATTAAGGAAATACCCCAAAGCTAACTTGACGCGTGGCTGAACGACGGTTTGCGAGAGCTCTGATGCTGACACCAATACGAACTGACAGCAAGCACTGAGCACAGCCTGTCGTGGTGGAAATTGAGTTGGGGAATGCAGAGAAAAACATTTTTAAAGCACTTTACTTAAAAAAAAATGTGTACTGGGCTGTTACAGTCATTGTTCTTTAGTGCTTCTGCTTCACTGCAGATCTTGTGAGCTGCTTTTTTTTTTTTTTTTTTTTTTTTTTTTTTTTTTTTTTTTTTTTTTTTTTTTTTTTTTTTTTTTTTTTTTTTTTTTTTTAATTTTTTTTTTTTTTTTTTTTTTTTTTCAGAGCTTAATGAACAGTTTTCATATATTTGGTCCTGAAATGATGTACTTGTGGACAAAGGGAATAAATGGCTTTTTAACATGTTTCTCTGAAGAGGAGACAGGTTCTTGGCGTTGTCTTTTCCATCTTACAGGGAAGGGGGGAAGAGAGAATCTGCATGTGTAAGACAACCAACCACTGTTGTCAAAATTCACGTGTCATCGGGAGTATGAAATACAGGTTTTTATGGCTGCTTCTGTCTTATATTCCATCTCTCCTTCCCTGCCTGCCCTGCCCCCATGGCTACGGTGGACGTTCAGCTGCTGCGTGGGTTTGTCGTGTGGCCAACCCCCTGAATTTATCTTTCTCATATGGCCAAATAACTTCATCCCCGGGGCAATTTGCTTGAATAAAGAGGCTGGCGAATGCAGTCGAGCCTGGGGATACAGTATGAAAATCAGCTGTCGCTCCAGCGAGCAATTAGGCAGCGAAACAGCTATCAGCTAGAGGCTGTCATAGCCGGGTGCGAACCTCCACCCGCGGAATTCCCCATGTTATGTAGGTATGGAGCACCTTTGATTACAAATGGATGTGGTATTTAAAATTAGCGTCGGTTTTTACTGAAGGGCAGTTCGGTGATGCTGCTGCTGCTGGAAAGCACTAACCTTTGTGGAACGATGTGTGTAGAAATGAGATTAGGGAGCTTTTGTCGGTTCCCTCAGCCTCATATTCTGACTTGTGCTGGGTTTTTAGCCGTGGCTGCAAATAGCTGCTGCACAGAATTTATTTAGCTTTGTATTGATACAAGCTGTATTTTTATCTGGAGCATTTTATAGGAGGAATCTGACCTAATGCGCAGAGAGACGGGGTGGTTTTGTGAGTGGTGTCGGGAGCACGGCTCTGCATGTTCTGGTGGGTATTGTGTGTGATTGGTATGCGGGAGTGATATTTGCCTTCTTAGGTAAAATTCTGTACGTGTCTGAAAATGAGCCAGTGTGAACTGATAACCGTCTTGCCCTGGAAAACTGGGAATAACACAGTATTTTATAAATAAAGAGTTTTAGAGAAAATAAACCACATGCTAGAATCCTCCCAAATTAAAGCTTACGCACAGTCTCAGTGGTTTGTTTTTATCAAATTGCTGTGATGTTTCATGAAAACAGTTTCCAGCTCCATCTGCCCTGCTGCAGAGTTATTTCTGTATTCACTGGCATGTCTGTTATATGGCTTTAGAGATGGGGTTTAGAGATCTACTGTCTGCAAGTAGATGTCGTTCAGCGTGGGCTGCATGCCTTCCCCTCTAGCATCCTCGTGCTTCGACATGCCTGCCTAGGACGTAGCAAGGGTGATGGCTCCAATCTACAGGGCTGTGGCCCAGGCTGCCTGTCATTCTCTTGCCGTGACCTCCTCTGGCAGGTACATAGGGGAGTTGAGAAGTTCCCTCATTAAAAAGCTGCGTGTGTCATAACACTGACGGGAGCAGAACAAAGCTATCCCAAGGGAGGTGTGGTTTTGAGCTCATTCTTTAAATGAAGGAGGTCATCTCTTTGTTGTCAGTGTCTTGAGCTTAGGCAGTATTTTGTGGGTCCATCATATATATGGATATTTGGAGAAGTACAGTGGTGTTTTGTAGCCATGGGAGACTTCTTGACTCCTTTGACAGGTCAGTATTTGAACTGGCTCATCTCTCTAATTCTTCTTTCCCAATGACCCTGTGATGCTTTACAGACTCCAAAGATGCTTTTAAAAAAAAAAAAAATTTACTAGTGTAGTTCTGTCCAAGCCTAATCATCCCAACATCCCTGCCCTTGCACTGTCTTTACTTGCCTGGCCTGGAGATGGACAATCTTATGGCTGCAGGTATCTGCAGGACAGCCACACAGCCCTGGCTTCCTGCGCTGGCAGAAGTCTGTGTTCTTCTTTTGTCTGTGTAAATTCTCTATATTGAGCTGGGTTTTCTCAATCTCTGTCCTGTGTAGTACCTCATATTGTGATGTGCTCATGGTAATGACTCTCTGATGTTGTAGAAACACAAGTTCATAGGGATGCATCCTGCTTTGATCTCAAATTTGCATAAAACAATTCTTATTTTGGGGGATGAGCGATAGCGATAGCCTCCTGTTTACATTTCTGGATTTTTGAATTTGCTTTTAAATCCTTATTCCAGGTTGGAAATGCAGGGTGTTCTTTGAAATGCTTTGGTTTGGGTGGTTATCAGGTTTAAAGTATTCCTTGTGAAATCCCAGAAGCTAAACACAACTGAACAAATGCCTGAGGATGCGCAAGGAACTAGTGCATGTTCTAGACAACGAGTGCACTCGGCTTCCAAGGGTGAAGAAGCCGCTTGACTAGATTTAGATTGACTGTACGCTGGCTGACTACTGCACTGCTCTTCCAGCGTGACAGACCCTGCTGGAATGGTACAGTGTGTCAGGATTTGGATTTAATGCTGGAAATAAAAAGCCAGTGTTGCTGTACTGATCTCCGCTCGCAGTGGGGTTTGGGGAAGGCGAGGAGTGGGTGTATGACCTGGTCACTGAGCGTGCATCACCCAGGAAGGGAGCTGTGGGATAACTTTTATACTGTGTTTGTTCAATATGGTAACTTCCCAAACCTGCTCCTGCCATCAAAATCCTTAGTGACCCTGAAGTGGCTCTCAAGCGTAAATCTCATAGTGCTCACATTTGTGATCTGTGTATATACGTTTTAATGCTATACCCATGGATGATCTTTTTTTTTTTTTCCTAATTCTCTACTCATGCTTTTTATTTCACCTTCTCTGTACCTTCTTTATACCTCTGAGGACTGTTTGAAGATACAGTGAGACTTGAAAGGCATCCTGTTGACAGGAGAGAATAATGAGCTGGCTCTTAAGTGCGTTCAGTTCGTGGTATTTTATAATTATCTGCGTGAACTTTTGGTGTTTCAAAAAAGGAAATAGGAAATGGCAATTATGCAGAGCTTTCACTCTTTGGTCACGTATATACTGCATTTCCACTGTCACAGTTTTAAAGAGCCTCTCTGGAGGGCTCTATATTAAGTAATTCATTTTATTTAACACTTCATAATGAAACGTATACCATTAATTGACGAGATATAGAAATAATTATCTGCTTAATAGAAATTCAGTTCCTGAGAGCTGAGACTAGTTTCACTGCAAAGCTTTATGCTTGGTTTTGATTATTCTTTTCAAGTTCACTAATGATATATATTGATCTGCCGCTTGATCTTCGAAGGCAAAATTGAAATCCAGTTTGTGAGCAAGATAATGAAAATCTATGCATAGCTGTTCTGCTCCTTCTGTGCAATTAAACAACCCAAAGTGTGACAGTCTTGATTGTTGCATGTTTGGTACTGCTAAGCTGTTCGTAATAGGGGAGCTTTATAAAGACAATTAAAAAAATCCTAACACATATCAAGAAAAAGCCAACACAAAACCAATGGCAACAAGACCCCGAACAAAACCCACTCTTCTCATGTCTTTTATGAAACATGAAATGTGTTTAAACATGTTTAAATTTTGCACATAGTTCAACCGTTGAGTGATCTTGATTGGAAACCTGCTGGAATGGTTGGGCTTGGGGACTGATGGGTCTAAGCCAGTCTGGTGTTTCCCTAAGGTTAGCGATTTTAATGCAGATGTTCTGAGGATCAGCATTAGCCTTTGTGTGCTGACTGATTTGTTTAGAGAGCTTGTTCGGAGACCAAGTCAGAGTTGTTCACCCACCTCTCATGTGTTTAAATGCATTGGGTTTGATAGTATGACAAATTTTGAAGTAAGGGTTGGGAAGTAAGGTTCAAATAGGAAATAATTCCAGTTTGGTGTATGTCAGTAGATATGTTTTATCTTCATCTGGTGTGAGGTGTTTGGACAATGCCAAGGAGATAAGAGTGTGTTTGCTTTCAGGAGAGGAGCCTAAATGCAACCCAACGACTTGGGCAGGCCAGGCTGCTAATCCTGGCTTAGGCTCAGTCACACCAGAAACCCTAAATGTGATTTGTCACTGTCTGACATCCCTCATGGGACACAGCAGGATGCCTGCAATATGGTTAACCCCAAAGGGATGCAGCCCCAATCCTGCCCTTGGGTCGTGCTTGCAGTCCCTATTGGGCCAGTGGGGAGAGAAGGGGACAGCACAGCTGCATGCCCCGGGTTGGGTTCTTGGGTTTGGTGCCAGCTCTTTGGTCTTCAGAAGCACTCAATATTCTACATCTCCCTGAAATAATAGGATCAGAAAAAGCATTTGGCTGAAGGCTATGACTCTGCTCTCTTTATTTACATCTCCAAAATAGGTCTTTAATCTACCCAGCTAGTAAGCGGCGCAACTTTCTGTCGGTTTAATACATCTCTGCAGAGGTACCACCATTGTAGATTTTTTTTTTTTTGTCTAACATGTGTCTAGTATTTTCCCCTAACTGTGGTTTGTGAGTATAGAAGTATCATTTTCATAACATTACATGTGTGCCGTAAGAACTGGGCTTCTCTTGAGGAAATACCGAGACACAAGAAATTTATTTTTGCTCTAACAGATGACATTCGTATCCAACTGTCCGGTGTTTGCCTTTCCTAGAGACGCATTTCTCACCATTCTGTAAAACAAAGGCAACTGTCTTTTAACTGTATCCAACCCACTGAGTACACCTAACGTGGGTGGTAGTGTTTGGAAAGCAGTTGTTGGCTTTTTTCCACATTAGCCTTATTTTTCAAGTATGTGACTTCACTTTCTGAAGTGATTTCTCTGCATCCGCATACGAACTGCGCTGACTTCACCATAGGTCATCAATTTGCAAAAGCTCTTAAGGACACCTTCTTTTTTTTCCCCAAGCGAAGCCTTTTTCTGTTTTGTATTTTGGTGGCTTTTCTGTTGTGTAACGAGTTCCTTTGTGTGGCAGGTGGGCGATTCAAGAAGGAGATAGTGGTGGATGGCCAGAGCTACCTGCTGCTGATCAGAGACGAAGGGGGCCCTCCCGAGGCACAGGTGAGCATTGCGGATGGGGCTCCAGCAGCCTAGCACCACCCTTGTCTTGCTTTTTAACAAACCTGCCCTGAGGAGAGCTTGCTTTGTTTTGTTCTGTCCTGGTGAAAGATATTCTGTCTGGAAATTATTTGGGATTTCGGTTACACTGTGAAGCTGTAATAATGATCTATGGCTAGCTGACATTGACTGCCTAATGTTCTTCCAGTGAGCACAACGTTGTGAGATTACTTCTGAGTGAGAACCTCTACATTGTTAAAATACAGAGGAGGTGCATGCACAGGGGCTCACATACTCGTGTACAAATCTTTGCATTCCCTACGGCTCCCACGTTCTGCTCCCTGGACTGTTTAAGACTCAACTTTGCAAGTTCCAGTTCAGCACCGCAGAGTTCTGGGGTTTCTGAGTTGGTTTCTGTGCACGGTGCAATACCTCCTTGTCTTGTAGACGGTGGTGACCCATCGGGATTTGTCTTTCAGAAGACGCTTGGGGGTTTGCGTTTCTTAACTGTCACTTCATTTCGAGTGACGCAAAGGGAAGCATTTGCTGATGGTGGTTAAACCACAGCTAGCTGCAGGCAGCATCCTTGTCTCCCCTCTTCCTCTCCTCACCTGGCCACTCAGGGCTTCTTGAGTGTGCTGCCTGCTGCTGGCTTGGCTTAGGTTGGCTCTTCAGTGGTGGATCAGCTTCAAAAAAAAAATAATCTAGCAGCAGGAACTATGCTATGGCCAAACAGCTGAGCGGGAGCGGTGCCAGCGGCAGCAGCTTGTGTTTCAATGCTCCACTATTGCTCCTTGGCTGCAGGAGGCTTAGGGATGGGGGAAGGTGCCCGGACAAAGGAGAAGAGAGAGGAGGTGGAGGAAATGGAGACTGAGAGACACATCCTGGAAGGAAGTGAAAAGAAAAAACAAAAAATTAGTGTCACTGACACATCTGCAGCCGGGTGAAGCATGAGCCTAAAAGAAGGGTTCTGTTTGAGGCTGGGAGTTATTTGGCTGAAGGACACAGCAGTTTCCAGGCTTAGAGAACGTTCCTGCCTATGAAAAGATAAATACTGTAGTTGTAAAGGTACACACAGCAGTCTAAATATTTTTTGTACCTGAAATGTTGGGTTTGCAGAGTTCATTTGCACTAGCTGCAAACTAATGACCAGACACGGTGTTTGGCGTTGGATCTCTGCTGGGTAAATTTGGGGATTTTAATTACTAGTGTGGCTGAGATTTGTTCTTCAACAAATCATGAGTACAGCAGGGATCAAGGTGGTGGTGCTTTTTCACCTCTCAGGTGTGTTTCGTCTTTGGATTTTTTGGTATAATTTCAAGTTGCATATGTATTAAAGGCCTTCAATCTGTTTTATTAATTCCTGGAATAAAAAGTTTACTTCTGGGTTCCTGAATATTTGTAGCTGGATAATGAAGATGGAATGGTATCAGGAGAAAAATGTTTTCCTCCCACTGTTTGCTTTTGATACAGAATGAGTTGGTAATTTCAGCCTTAAGGCTCTTTTTGCAACAGTGTGGTAGATTTTGGTGGATAATTGGGGTAGAATTACAACTCCACTAAGTAACGAGCTGAACCGCTGTCTTCTCGGCACTCAGTGGCACGGGGTCGGGGAGTGTTCCCCAGGCAAAAGCTGCAGGTCAAGTCCCAGTTTACGGTCCCTCTTCCTTTTTTTTTTTGGCAGGGAGGGAGGGAAAACAAACTCGCCTGAAGACTCACTTTGTGCATCTATGGTCTCTGTCTTTTCTGAAATAAGATTGTTCAAAGTTGAAAATCATTATTAAAAAGGCTTATTTCATAGAACAAGGTGGTAAGGTGCACTAGCTGATTATGATTAACATAGCAGCTGAGCTATAATGAGCTGTGACGTGCTTTTTTAAAAAAAAATTTAGAATTTTTTTTTTTATAATTTGGTTTTGTGTAGGCTTATCTCAAGCTAACAGATCTGCTCCATCACAGCAGTATGTCTGGGGATGGATTTGTGTACCAGCAGCTGAGCTATCCTTATTTCAAGCCCTTCTGTGCACAGGGCTGTGGATAAGGCATCTTGGGTTTCCAGACCTTGTGTGTGTTTTCCCAAATTCCTTTGGTTTTTAATATTGCGTTTGGTGCTGTTTGCTCAATTTTAGAGTGTCTGTACAGTGAAGAGCTGGGAATTTGAAATGGATCAAGATGTGACAGTAAAAAAACCACAACTGTAACCCTTGTCCTGGCATGATCAGAAAGATCAGGATGTATGTAGAGCGCAGGGAATAACACACCACACAGGGCACTCAGGTGCCTGGGGATAAGTGTGTTTTACTTCTAATTCTCAAAATCGGATACCTGAGGCTGCGGTGTTTTCTCTTGATGTGACTCAAAACCAGTGTGCACCGATAGTAGTTGGGCTTGGAGTACCACTTATGGCTGAGAAAGGGATGCGGTTGTGAGCATGGGGAGCAACCTTTGTGTATCCCACATTCTTTTTCCCTGCAGGGTGATGGATGTTGATTCACCCTTTTGGTAACAATATGCCACTTGTAAGGCTCGGTTATTGTCACTAGCAAAGTTTCTCTGCGTGTTGCCCTCCGAGTAAGGTAAGAATGTTTCCTTGTTTTGCCTTTTCGCTGCCTTTCTCACAGTATGCCTTTTCCGTTTTTATTCCGCAGTTTGCCATGTGGGTGGATGCTGTTATATTTGTCTTCAGCTTGGAAGATGAAATTAGCTTCCAGACTGTTTACCACTACTACAGCCGTATGGCGAACTATCGAAACACTAGTGAAATCCCAATGGTACTGGTGGGAACTCAGGGTAAGTGCATCTCTGTGATCATAGAGACTGTTCGTGTCTGCTCCTTTCCCCTCCCTCGCATCAGCACTGTCACCGCTATGATGATGAGGGCGTGTGGATGAACTGGTGGTTAGTCAGGGTGGTGTTCTGCCATCTGGGCTCCCCTGGCTGGCTCACTGCGGGGCTGTGGCATTGGGAGGACTGGTTTGAGATGGGAGACACATACCCATGCAGCACCCTTGGGAGAGGGAGTGTAGGACTTCAGCAATGATGACTTGGAAGAATATTTTTACAAATATCTTTAGTGTGTGCTAGTCCAGTGGTTTTCTTGATCGGCAGGGAGATGCTAGTATTGGATTTGGGGAGGTGAGTCAGTTGTGTAACGAAGTTCTGAAGTGAGACTAATTTCCTGGAGCTTGGCGGTCTAGAAGCAATCAATACCCTGGCATTCCTGGGGGGCAGGTGGATCGGGGATTGAAAACCTCCAACACCGTCTTAAGTAACCGACCTGAACTGTGCCCTTGTGCCATCTCTCAGGTATGCCATTCTTCAAACCAAATGGCAATGTGTCTCTTAGCCACCTGGAACAATCCCCCCATGACTCTGTTTTTGCAAAACTCCTTCTGGAGCAGCAGCTAGTCCCAGCTGTCCCACGGGGGAACGTGGCAAGGGAAAGGTCCCAGCTGTATTGCAGTTTCTTTTGCATCTGAGCTGTCTTTTGGCTATTCCCTGCATTGTTTTGCCGGTGCATCCCATTGATGTTTCAGCAGTTTCCCCCACTGCGGCTGCTGTGCTGCATGGAGCAGACACCCAGGAGCTGAGGCTGCTCCGCACTTAGCTGTGTAGCTGTCCCTCCTGCGATAATTCTTAGCAAAAACGAGGAGTTCCTGCGTAGGTGCAGGACTTCAGACTTCTGACTTTGCAGAGCTGCTGTTCTGGAAGCATAGCACAGACGTGTTTGTGAGTTCCTTCATGCTGAAGCATTGCTCTCTGTATATTGTCAGGTTGCTGCTCTGTGTTAGAGGGACAGCCCAAGGGCCATGAGTTGTTCTTACAGATGTGATTCTGGGCATCTTCCCTTTCAGCAAACACCACTGATTTTGGTGATGTTGGAGCTTTCTGCTGCTTTCTCAGCTTGTTGCTTTGTCAGCCCTGTGGTCAGAGGGCAGGTGGCTGTTCCCTGCCACTGCCCTGGGAAGGAGTGTGGGCAGCGTGGCAGGAGGAACCGCAACCGGGCTGCGGGGTGGAAACAGATGAGAAAAAAACGAAGAGGGAAGTAGGCAAACAAAAATCCCTGCGATAGCAGAATCTACAGCCGAAAAGCAGAAATGAGCCGCTTTGAAAGGCCGCGCTGTCAGCATAAAACTGGAGTTGGAAAAGGAGAGAGGGAAACATTTCCCCAAGGTGCTTTTCTTTCTGCACTTCTGACAGTTTGGAGTGTGGTTTGCAGTCTCATTCCAGTTACTACCAGAAAGGAATTTCGGTTTTCAGAGTTATTTTTTTGTTGCAGTGCTGATGCAAAGGGGATTTTCTAACATGTGACTAAAGATGCTGCTAATTCTTGGAGTAAGCATTGGAAGAAAATACAACTTTTTAACTATATCAGCTGTCAAATTGTGCAGTGAAATGAAATATATAAATATACTTGTTAAAATATATTTGAAATAAACCAAAATGTAGATGTTAAAAATATATTTGAAACAAACCGGTTTGACATCCAGCTTGTTGGTTTTGACCGGTGTTCTTGAAATGAGCCATGAAACTAAATATCTCCCAAAATGTTCGCACTTGCCTGATGCTTCCAGACGCCCTCCTCTGTCTCTTTGTCCTGCGGCCGCCCAGGCTGCAACGCTCAATTTGCTTCCCAAGTCAAACTTTTTGAAGCCATGGTGCTGCTTACCAGTTCCTTTGTGGTTAAGTGTTTTCAGCACCCTCTGCTGATTGAAAAAAAAAATTAAAATCTACTGTTAGTTTTCCAAATAACTGCTCTGATTTATTCATTAGATCTTCATTAGAGAAAGCAGCAATAGCAGCAGTAACGTCACAGCCAGAACTGAGCCTGCAATACAGCATTGCAATAGTCCCTGACTTCATGCTCACATTCAAGTGATGCTTTTTTTCCCAAAGAACGAAGGTGGTTTTGCTGCCATGGGAAGTGGCAGATTTTTAGGCAAACGTTCTGAAATCGGTGTCTGTTGTGGTGGCTAGGTGGCAGCTGCAGAGTTTTGTAGAATAAATTGTACTGCTGTCTGGCCTTAAAACTTTTTTTTTGCAAGAGCTAAGAATTACCATCATACTCCTGGGAAAAAAAAAAGTTGCTTTTTAAGGTTTGTTCATAGCATTATCACTTCATAAATACTCCAACAGTATAACCTTTGTCGACTTCTTTGCTGTGGTGGAGTAGCAATGAATAAACTTCTCCATCAGTTAGCAGGGTTTGTTTTTTTTTTTTTTCCTGGTCTAATGTTTATTTCAGCTCAAGAAATTGGAGTTAAAAAGTGTATGTGAAAATTAGCTGTTGCAGAGAGGTACGAAGTATTATTATTTGTTTAGACAAATATTATTTCTGTAGAAAAATATAAATTTAATTGGCTTTGCAGTACGTGTGTTCACACAGTGCTTCATGGGTGCATTTAAATGCAGGTCTGAGACTCCAGGTGATTTATGATGAGTTTCCTGGATCCAGTCTTGGCTGTGACTTGAAAGGTCAGCAGCGCAGCCTGTGAATAGATGAAGAATCTCCGTTTCATGTTCAACTGGCCAGTGTCCACCTTAGCCAAGGCACAGTGTATGTCGTGGGTTCAGGGCTGGGGTTCAGCAGAGCGCTTTGCCCCAGCACAGCCTCCCCAGTGCACCCTTGGCTGGCAGTGCCGCAGCAGAACGCAGAGACAACGAGCCTGAAAAATGGGAAGGACCAAAAAAAAAAAAAAAAAAACCAAAAACACACAAGGAACCGATGGAAGAGCTGGACTCTGAATTGGAAAAGCAAAAAATGTTCTTGTCCTTGCAAAGACATGGTGCTTTGTACTTCACATATTACAGGTGGAGGTCACTTGCATTTGACATGTTTATAATCATCAGCCATTTGTTTTTCTAAGTGTGTTTTACAGCAGAGCTCATGTTCTTTTCACCTGGTTGTGTGTATATTTTGCAGTTGGTGACTTAAATGTATTTTTAAGGTAAGCAAAAAGCATTGTAGGTTTTTTTTTCTGGTCTTAAGAGTTGATCGGTGTAGCGGTGATTTTAACAACAAAATATAAAATCAGAGTGACGTGCACCCCTGTTTTCTAAAAGTCTAATGATTTGTACTTTAATTCACATTTAGGGTACTGGTAGTTCTAAGATGTTGTTTTCAAACTAAATTTAACTGTGTGATTTTTTTTTCCCCCCCTTCCTTCGCTGTAGATGCTATAAGTTCCAGTAATCCACGTGTCATAGATGATGCCAGAGCGAGGAAGTTATCGAATGATCTCAAGAGATGTACTTACTACGAAACCTGTGCTACTTATGGACTCAATGTGGAGAGAGTCTTCCAAGACGGTAAAGATTACTTTTTTCAGCTGGCACATCATAAAATACTGGATAGCTGTTCGGTTTTGGGTTGGTTTTTTCCCAAATAACCACCGATGCCTGATAGCTTGGGTACATGGCCTGTTTTGCAAGGGTTCATTCAGCACCTTGAGTCTTAAGCATCTTAACCTACTTTATTGATTTTATTGTCTTTATTTATTTTTCAATTTTCTTTGATGCTTAGTATATTTTAACAAAATTTTATTTGTTTCGATTTATTGCTTGTGGGGATGTTGGGATGCTGTTTATGCAAAGTAGTTGCAAATTGTCTTCCAAAGTTGAGAAAGTGAGAATAAATTGAGCAAATTGATAGGAATACAGGAGTCATGAGAAGTAATGCGCAGCATTTGTGGAGTGTGAGAAGTGGACTGTTTGCGTAGGGCTTTAGAAGTACAGTTGGCTGCTTACGGGTGATTAAAACAACATTAGCAGCAATGTTCTGCTGTGCCTTGGATATTTGGGATCATTGTGTACCGCCTCAAAAAAAAAAAAGGAATAATAAAAGTGCTTTCTGACCATCTGTAACTCTTTCAGAAGAGGTTAAACCTGGGAAGACCTGAACTTGGTCTTTGCGGTATGCGATGGGCTTCGTGCACCCTCTAGTGGAAATTCAGCCCGGTGGCTGGGGCTTGCTGCCTACTCACCAGGCTAGGCATCGCAGCAGTTCTTCTGCGTGTAAAAACCTTCTTAATTATGTTCAAATACTTTTCGGAGCTCGTTAGTGTGGTTTTCTTGTTTTGTTGGGTTTTTGTTGGGGGTGTTGTTGCCAGCTTTTCATTGCAAAGACCTGCATCATTGTGGGTATGTGGAGCAGTGTCCCTGTCGGAGACATCTGCAAGGACAACTGAAATTCAAAACAGAAAGCAAAACATGCCAATTTTTCAATGGAAAATAAAAAAGCAAAATGTTGAGCTTTTTAAAGGAAAATAATTCCAAACAAGGGTGTTTCACACATCCCGTTGGCAGCATTTTGGAGAAGAGCATTTCAAGCTATATGTCTGTGCTTTGCTCACTGTTCTCTCTTGAACTAGTTGCAGAAATTACTGTTTTCACTGCCTGGATTTTCTGTTTATCTGGGTTTCAAAGAATGATTAGTACATTGATTTTTGAGTACTAGTTATAGTTAGATTTTTAATTATCTATTCTAAATCGTGGTGTTTGTGGATCTTTACAGTTCACTTTTTTAAACAACTCCTTCTCTTCCCCGAACCTTTTGAGAGAGAAGTCTCTTGACACAGAGCTGGTGGGATAAACTTGTAAGCTTCCAGAAAACTCACTTTTGTCTCTGATAAATTTCAGTAGAAAGAATTGACAAAAAATGTGTGTTTTAAGAAATCTCAAGGTTTTGTTTTACCTACGTGGCCGTCAACCAACCATTTAATATTTGCCAACTAATAGGATTAGGAATGCTTCCGTATAAATGTCTTGCACTTGCCAGGCACGTCTGGGACCAAATCCAATTCCTGATAATTTTTGCTGTTTATTTCAGCAGGAAACCAAGCAACTTCTTAACCCCGTTAAATGGGGGGGGGGGGGGGTTGAATGAACAGTGCGAGTTCTTCATCGGGAGCGTTTGATTAAATGCCGCTTGGCTCATGCAGCTCTGGGACATCCAGGTTCAATGTAGGCTTAACGCAATGGGTTTTGGTGGCCCATGGGAGATGGGTGGTAGGGTGGGGAGGGCTGTCGGCAGGCACCAGTCTTCCCTGTAGGTGCTGGGTACATCACCGTTGCTTTAACCACCGTTAATGCTGCCAAAACCTTGGGCTGGTGAGAATAACTTGACTTTTTTGCTTTTTAGGTAAAGAACAGGTTACATCTTTTGTGAAATTGCATTCCATAGGAAATAAAAGCTTGTAACATGAGATGCACGGTAGCTGGACACACGTACTCTGATTTTGGTTCAACTTGGTGCCTTCATAGGTGTGAAATGTTAAATGTGTGCAGTCGCACCTGGTCTAATTTAGTAAAATTCCCCACAGTGGTTTGTGACTTGACATCACTGGCTCATCAACTGTAGAACGTTTTAGTCCTTTGAGTCTGATAGTGTGCAGCCAGTTTGTCACCCTCCCGGCTTCTGTTTGGCATTGCATCATCTATGCAGTTGCTGTTGGACTGGGCTGGCTCCTCCTCGTCTTTTACTAAAGGAACTGGGCTCCCTTTTCAGCACGGGAACCACACATCTGCCTGGCTGTAGGACTTTGAACCCATGCGGGTGGTTTAATTATATATATATTTAAAAAAAAAAAATCCAATACAAACTTTTGGGATTCAGTCCCCTTCAAGGAACTTCTGAGCCCTGTTTGCTCCAAAGCTGGCAGCTCTCAGCGTTGGTTTGTAACTTCTCTTGGTATGTAGATCCTCTCCAGAATAAACGGAGCTGATTATCCAACATCAAAAAGCCTAGTCTGACTTGAAAAAGCCCACTTCTTGGTGTAACTGTTGTCAATGAACATGGAAAAGAAGGGCTGAGGGGAGGAGGGACAGGCCAAGTAGCTCTTAAACGTTTCTTCTTATCATGAGGAAAGCCTGCGTCAGTGCCAGCAGCCTTCACAAATTAACTGTGTTTCTCAGCAAACTTGAAAGGGGTATGGGCCAATTATTGCATTACAAAAATGTTCATTAATAGATGAATGGTATAAGACAGGTTTTTTATTGTTTTATTGTTGTTGACAAAGTAGTAGCTGTATACAAGACGCGGAGCTACCACACCAGTTAAGACCGCTTTGTGTATATCGAAATTTTTCCTAGACCTTGCTCCCAATGGGTGGCTCTCTGTTCTTGGAATTTAGGTATAGGATTTAATCACTAGCTGTTACCCTCTGGGTAACAGTGTTCAAATGCTCCAAGTGTTTGGTTTGCTCCTTCTGTAAGGGTGTTTCAGTGTGTTGACCAAGATGCCACGCTTCGCTTCTTTTACATTTTTAGGATAATGTTGATTACTATGGATTCTTTTTTTGAAAATGTGGATATTGTGGTGGATGCAGTGGGGGAGGTTGGGTTTGGTTTCATCATGTTAGCTTTAGTGCTTCTACATGGCAGGCAAATAGTCCTGTTTCAATCGAGTCAAACACTGTGCAGTGGTTTGCATCAGCTGTGATCTGCATACGGAATTTATGGTCCGAATGCAGCCCTGCTCTTCCTCTCCCCCTTAAGTTTTTCAGGAACTTTGAATTGACAGTGACCTTGAAAATCTCTAACTGTCTGTAAACTTCCATTGTCCCAACCCCTGTTGCCAGTCCAAGTGACAGCAGACTTTTCTTAAACATACCAGTTATTGGTTTTGTTTCCAAAGGTGCTGTTCTACAAGTACTTTCTAAAATCTAGTTTCTTGTTTCTGTTTTCTGCCTTGATGTGATGTAGACCTACCTTTGAGGTGAAGAAATTAGAAGTGGCACTGAAGGGTCTTTTAGTCATTCATTGCCCACACATTAAAAATGCAATATCTAATTTTTCCCCTGCAAGCATCCACTGAACTGTTAGTGATCATCTCTTACGACTTTTGTCCAGTATCACTCATTTCCCATTTTCCCCCTAGCTGAGTGGAAGAATAATTTAACTTTAATGGTTATTGTTGTGAAAACAGTACTTTATTCTTTCGTTAAATCCAAATGCATTGTTTGCAATGCTTCATTATGGTCGATAAGCTCACTGGGGATTGAAAATGGAGTAGGTTGATGCCTCTGTAACGTCAGCACTGCTTTACAAGAGTATTCCACTTTGCCCGCAGAAACTTTCTATGAATACTAGTGTGTACTTAATGTACAGCTATGTATGTTTAGATAAATGTTCTTTAATGTTTTAAGAAGTTGAAAACTATGATTTGTGAAGAGTGACTTGTCCAATTGGTGGTTCTTAGTCTTTTGATGTGTATGTGTTGCTCATTTTTCTACACCCTAGTAATAATTTACCAATTAAGCAGTTTTGACTCTGTGATCGCGCAGGTGATTTCCCAAGTGCCATAAGTGCTCAGGCATCCTGGGCTGTGACGATGAGCTGTGGCGTGTTACAGTTTGTACTCTAAAGCAAAGCAGGATTTGGAACATCCTCTGGAGGCTCTGTTTAACCTCCAGCGTGGTCCCGCGTGGGTCTGACCCCTGCTGCTGGTTGATGTCAGAGCTGCATGAGCAGGCGCTGAATTTCAGTTTGAAATAAAAAAAGACAAATTCCAGGTTCCGTGGGATTAGTTTAATAATTTGTCCAGTGATGGAAGAGGATAAATTCTTTTTTAGCTTTTGATATCTGGAATTGGGAATTGTCGGACAGGGGAATTAAGTTTTAAAATTAAGATCAAATGTTAATAAGATCCATTTTACTTCAGTTTTCCCAATTATGAATTAGGGTTTTTTTTTCTGCTTATCAGAATGGATTTTATCAATGACATGGGAAATTATTATTTTAATATTTCTTGCCAGCACAGTATTGTAATGACTGTGTACTGCCCCAGGATGCCTTTCTAATGATTTTAGCTTCTGGAATTAGCTTGATGTACCATTAATGCATAAGAATTGCTTTTATTTTTGTCCATGATGTATTCATAATTGCACGTCTTTCCCTGCTTTATGTTCAGATTTTCTTTGACCCATTTAACTCTGTGCTATGGAATTCTCTGACGCCGCAAAGGAAAAGCATATGTTCAAATATTTAGAGGTTGAACTTTTCCCATCAATGCAGCCTGCATCACTGGGTATGAAACAAAAGGGTTTGAATCTAATTTTGATTCAGAGTTGAGTAGTCCAGCGGTTCAATTTGGTTGTTTGCTAGTGATCACAATAGAAAATATTTACATCTTTCAGCAGAACCTCTCAAAGTGGATATCCTCTGGTTTATTTAGGGTTGGGGTTCGGTTTGAAGTACTGTGGCATGTGTCCTAAATGCAGGAGAAGGCGCAAACTCCAATAAGCCCATCCTGTTGTGCGCGTGGTAGGACGTATGTATCTGTTACCTGAGCTGTGGCTGGCTGTAACATACCAATTTGGAAATCAAGACACCCAGAGTAGCAATAAACACGTGTGAATATGGAGGCAGGAGTTTCAGGTAGATAATGGCAAGCAGTCGTTGCTGCCTCACAGTTTGGACCGTTAGCTCTGGTGCTCGGCTGTTGTCCTTGGTTTTGGATGCTCCATTTACAAGTTAAATTGATGTTTTATCATGGGATGTGTCTATTGTGAGTAAACATTTGCCAGAGATATTTTATTTCCAAATCATATTTCTAACGTTATGTTGGACTGTGTCTAAAAGGGGTACTCCCCATTAATTGGTGAAGATGACAAATTAATCCTTGTGCAGACGGATTGCAGGGAAGGGCTGTCACTTGCTATCAGTGTTATCACGTCAGCTTCTATAGATGTATTCTCATTAGGAAATGTTCATCAGTCTAATGGGAAGTAAACAGAGTCTCCATTTTACTCTGCTGACGCTATTTTAGGAAGAAGCAAAACTCATTCTTGCACTAGATGTGGCCCAAAGGCTCCTGCAGTTTGGGCATGGGAGCCAAAGGCAGAGCTGGGGAGCCAAGGGCAGAGCTGGGTAGAAGGTCCCCCGGCTCCAGGAGTTCCTTGGATCCCGCTAAGGTGCAACTGGGACCTTTTGGGGGGTGCTCCTGGCTGTGGGGCAGCAGCCAAAGCGATGCGCTGCTCTGGTTGGTTAGGCAGACACGCTTGGACATGTTCTCCCAGTGGTCCGGGGGGGTGGGGGGGAACCCCAAAAATCAGCCAGAACAACCCGTACCCCTTCATGGCAGTGGGACTTCAGACCCTTCCACGTGGTGGAGGATGTGGCTCCAGGCTTTGCTGTCCATCTCCCCAGGAGTGTGCCCTAGCCCAGCACAGCAGTGGTGCTTCTCCCCAAGGGGAAATTCTTTACTGGAATGGCACCATGTGGTATTCTCTCTTTTCCTATTTTGTATTGCTTGGGGAAGATACAGCAAATTTTAATAGTTGTTAATGTATGTTATAAATTGTCTTTAGAGAATTCTCTTCTGAGCTTTGTATAAATGAATCAGAAAAGTCAAAGGATTTAGTAATGAAAGTCAGTAAGAAAAAGAAAAGATATAAATACAAAAATCTGATACGGCTTGTCTTGCAGAGTCTGTTTCTGCATATGTTTTATTCCAAACTTGTTATTTTAGTATGAAACTTTGCCCTTCCTCCTGCCTGCTTTTAACTTTTGTATACTTAGTTTGTATTTAGTTCTGGAAACAAGAATTTCACTTCATCGTTGGTTTTGGAGTGGCTCTTTTTACGCTTCTGCAGAATATCTCCCCACACGCACTGATTTAATCTTTCAGACCCACACCTTTAGGTGGTGCATTCTCCTCCAGTTCTGATACTGCTCATCAGACTTTGCGCTGTTATGGGAGGGTCCCACATTACTAGGAGGAAATTATTCGATATCTGAAGTAAGTATCACATAGAAAGGCTCCAAATGAGCTCTAGGAATCGAGGAACAGCCAGAGAGCAGAAGCCTTCATCCCGGGGAGCAGTTAGCATCAGCGGGACAGCCTGGAAATAGCAGGTGTTTGTGCAGGTGGTGTGACAGACTACACCAGAGCCCCCTTTTCCTTGGATTTATATTTCCCGATTAACTGAAATTCCCCCTTTTTATACATGGTGGTTCAAGCTTTTTTTCTGTTGTCCCTGGGGACTTAGGAGCTCTCTTTTGTCCGCGCTTTCCCTTGCGCTTGGCAGTTGTTTGACGTTGCAGGCACGGGGTTCTTTGGGACTCTGGCATGTCCTTTGCCTGGTTCCCAATTTTAATGAGAATTGCAGGGACTTTGCAGGCTTTGGGGACTTGGAGGCTTGTACTGCGCCATCAGATTTCTTCAAATCTGCAGCCAAGTTCAAAAGCAAGTGCAGAAGACAAGAGGAAGAGATCTTTTGGTGACATGGCTGCCTGTGTTTTTCTCATTCTTGGAATGAGGTGGTGGGATGAGGAGGTATAGTCCTGGGTGCGGCATTTTAGAAGTGCTGTGATTTGTACAGGGGAGTCGGATGATGCAGAGCTAGTAAAACTTCGGGGAGGTTTAGTTTTTAGCCAGGGCGTGTCATTCACTGGGTTACTTGTAGAAGACAAGTTCCCTGCAGAACTTTCCACGTGACTTGTAAATTTTATAGGGTTAGTTTTATGGCACTTTGTTTAAGCCTGAATTTGAAGTGTATGCATTACTGGAAACCTAGAAGAGGATGATGATGCAGAGCTAGGGGTGTGATGGAGGAGGTGACAGCTGTTATATTTTCTGAAGACTACAATTAAATGAAAGACCTAATTCATCCTGTGCAAATTCTTCACTAAATGGAAACAAGAATTTTGATAAACTTTGTCAAAATATGAAATAATAACATTTTCAGTACTGAAGATTCCAAATTGGTCCAGTAGGTTTATATACTTTAATGCAAACTCAAAGAGAAATCCTGGGATGAGAAGTGTGGTAGTTGTTTGGTGGACGACTGCTTTTTGTTGGCAATAGACCTGAGGGTGAGAGATCCAGAGATGAAGGTTGTCTTCAGTTTTGGAGGCATATCTGAAAAAAATAACAATATCTGCTCTGATTTTTTGTTAAGCATCGGGTATCATATCCCATCTGATAGCAGACTGCATGTTTCTAAATGCAGGGTAGCAACAGATATAAGCCTCTCTGGATACATGGCATTTTTAAATACAATGCTGAAACATGTTTTCAGTTTTTTGTGCTTAGATTTTAATTTCTAATCTTTTCCTGCTCTGTGGTTTTACAGTCTGCGTTACACGCTTGTGCTGCTGTTGTGTTTAGTACCTCGGGAAAATCCCACTGCTGCAAAATTGTCTTGCGTCTTGCAGAGCCTTATTGTCAACAGGGAGAAAAAGGAAAAGCAGAACAGAAATAAATAATTCAGATATTCTGTCAGATTGGCAGAGGTTGAGTTATGGAAAAACATCCCTCTGCTGAATTTTTGTCGTGCTGCAGTTCCTGGTGGAGCTGGTGACAGAAGCAGAAAAGAGCAGTGACAATTTCTGTGACGCTTTTTGAGCCAAGTGACCTGAACAGCAAACTGATTGCAGTGAGCGACACGGAACAGCATGGCTGCTAACACAGCTCCATTGCGGGGGATGTATCCAAATGCGAGGATTTAAAACCAAAACCAATCCAACCCCCCAGCTAGGCTGGTTTGTGATACCTGGTGGTGGAGGTTCTTTAGCTCTGCTCTTGCAGTTGCTAGTGATGCTGTAGTGGGGGGTGCTGGAGCCGATGCCAAGGTTCAATAAGGGCCAAAAAGGCCTTTTTTTTTTTTTCTTAAATTTTTATTGACAAATCTTAAAATGTGTTAACACTTTATCTGCTGCCACACAAGGTGTGTTTTGTACGGCTTGTCCCCAAAGCTCTCAAATACAGAGGGAAGCACGGCACATCTAGAACTTGATTTCTGTAAGTATCCTCCTTGTATTATCCCTTGGCCATTGACTTTGAACTTTAAATGGCTTAGCATTGCTGAATGGGAGAAGAGCTGACATGCATGGTGTCCCCTCGACATAAAACTGGCTGCGAGGCCGCCCCCAGCCTGCACAGAGCATCCCCAGCGTGGTTTGGAACGCCTGCAACCAAAACCTCTCAGGGTGGAGAGTCAAGGCTGCCAGAACAAAGGTAGGAGGCGATGCCAGCCCGGGGGAGTCGGCTGGGAAGATCTGCCCTCACCCTGAGCAGCAGCCCTGGTGCGGGGTGCTGCCCGTGCATCACCCGTGGCACTCCTAGCCATCCCTTCAGCTTCTGGAGAATAATTGTTGCTTCTGTGTATTTGTAATTTCTGGCATACAGCATGCTCTGGAGCTTTTTCATCTCAGTTGTCAAACCAAAAACTCTGCCCAAGTACTGATATTAAATCTCTTTTGTCTGTTCCTGGGTGTGTTTGCAGTGTATTTAGTAATATTTATTAAAGAGAAGAGTTTGCTTTTTTCCCCTTATAAAGGGATGCTTTTGTCTGAGCTATCAAACATTTGAAACTCGTATAATAAACATAATCCTTGTGTAATGTTCTCTGTTGTGCATCAAACACCTTTTCCACATCAAAGTTCATTATTAGCATAGATTGTTCTTCCCAAGTGATTTCTGAAATGCATTGCAAATCGCTCTCTTTCAGCTAATCCCTGTGCATATGCAAATCCTATTGAAACTGTTTGCTTGGCTGGGATTAGCACTTGTGGATTCAGAGTTTGAAAGGTGGTGTGTGCATAAACCAGAATGGGTGTGGGCATTCCTGAACTCCTGCCCACCCCAGAAAGCATGCAGCGCTGCTGCTGAGATTTAAAAAAATACATGTGGTTGGAGACAATCGTTACAATAATTGTACATAGTTTAATTTTGACATTAGCGTTTGAAATGCTGAGGTTGCAACGGTGGTAAATCCTTGGTGTTGCAGAAGGAAACTTTTGATTACTAAAGGCGGAACATCTATACCCTGCTCTTAATAGGACTCATGTCAGCATTAACTGCCCAGTGAACTGCATCTGTAAGCTGCTCGTTTTATGGCAGTGTTGGTGAAGATGGCATTGGCCCCTGTGCTGACCAGTCCCAGACAGTGAATTGCTGAGCAGGTAACTGTATGTGCTGCTGGGACTGGCCGGGGATATAAACCTCGGCTGGATGCAGCATTGGGCTGGGACAGCTGTTGGCATCTGCGCATCCTTTGCAAAGGAGAAAAGTCTCCCTGGAGCATATGGAAGCTTGTTGTCCTGTTCGTATGGTTGCTTGAATGTGTTCTCGGCTGTTCCTGCCTGTTTATTTGTAGCCCTCGAATGAAAGTTTATTTTTTTTAATTTCTTTTGTGGTTTACGCGTACATGCACAACTGAAGCCTTAATTTCCAGCCACATTTCTCCCAAGGAACACAGTCATCTTTGGTCAGGGTGAGACCCAGCGGTGCCTGTGGAGGGGAGGGTGCCACTGGGTGCTGCCGTGGCCGTGGGACGGAGCTGGCAGCACCCGCTGCCAGAGGTCTCTGAAGCAGAAAGGAGTTATCCTGCCTTCTGGAGATGCTGCTGTGGTCCCTTGGCAGTGGATTTAAAACCAACCATTCATGTAACTGGGCATGAAGCAGGTGTGGTAGGAAAAAGGAAAGGAGTTTTCATGTGGTGGTGGCACATTTGTGATTCATTTGTGAATTATTTGTCCTTTGTGAAACCCAATGTCATCTATCTTGGATCTTGAAAGTAGTGTCCAGGGCTCGTTGTTAGCAGCCAAGGGATCCTGTGCTTTCCTTGGAAGACAGTAAAGCCACGTAGAACAGGAATGCTGGTTATCACCTGGGGGAGCTTTCATTCCAAAAAAGAATTAGTATAAAGCTGGTATAAGACTCAAAACCTGATAGTCTTTATTAATAAATATACAAATACATAGTTTTTTCTGTTCCACTCTAGTAGACCCTGGGATTTCTAGGCACACAAGATGCTGCAGTGTCGGGTACCTTCTAGAACATCTCGCCATGTGCGTGCCCTTTGAAAAGGCAGAGGATAGTTTTCAACATCCCCAAAACAATTTCAAATTTAGACCTTGAAGAAAAACAGACCTTCGCCTATCTGCACTTAATGAAGGAGTGTTGTTGGCAGATGCTGAAGAAGTTTTTTTTCCCTAGAAAATTGGATTTTGTGCATAAAACTTGTTAATATTAATAAAGACAGGTGATTACGGGTTTCAAGTTTTATATGCGAACTCCAGGAGATGTAGTGTGCTAGTGGCACTTCTGTTGGTGATACTTTTATATAAAAAAATCATCAGGAGTAAATCAGCTTCACTTCAGCATATATACAGTTGACTTGCTCTCATCATTTACGCCTCTTCTGATGACTGATACAGTTGTTTGTGTCTTAAACATCACAATTTACAGTCTCACGGAAAGGTATGTTTAGATTTAAGCTGTGCAATAGTGTTACTAATGAAAAATCTAGAAAATTTATAGCACTTGGTGATTGATTGGATAAGTACCTAGACATTAGTTGAAATCTGAGGACTCCCTGCTGTCTTCTGCTTTGGGGAGGGAAATTGGACAAGCAAAACTATTGCTTGGTAGTATTTTGGAAGTGCTTTTCCTATTTATGGAAAATACGATTGGAATGGAAAGGTGGGAGGCTGGTAGGTTTTTCCCTAATGTGACAATGCTTGGGTAATTGGTGTGTATCCCCTAATCACCTGCGGGAAATGATCAGTTTATACCCATACCGTTATCGCTTAGGTCTTTATTTTACCACTTCAGTGTGACTTCACTTGTCTTCCTCTAGGATTGTGCATTTTGGCCCCAGTTCAGTGTGGAAACTTGGCTGTAGTCAGTAGTTCCTGCTTGTCTTCTCTGTCCCTGTTTAGCACTTGGTCCCAACTCTTGTATGACAAGTTATCTGGATAAATACTTTCCCCTAATCTCTCCATTAATAACACCGTGGAACCAGTCATCTCTGGAAAGATCGCACAGCTTCCTTCTGTGCTGTCACTCTGTAAATGTACCATTCTTGCTGAAGCTTAGTCTTGGGAAAATGTCTAAATTTTCCCATTAAGTGCTTAAAAAGTAATAAAACTAAAGCCATTAGCCTTCACTCGTCAGATCTGTATCAAGAGAAATATTCTTCAGTGCAATAAATCTGATCAAGTGTTCGACATTTATATCATTCGACTTCATTCTCTGGAAATAGACCTTTGGAGGTAAATGGCATTAAGTAGGGCAGTTTAAATTTTTAATACAATCTTATTGTAACTGTTAGCAAATGATTAAAGTGCGGGGGGGGGGGGGCTTCTGTGTTTGGCGAGATTTATGTGAAATGCTATATGATGCTTCTGCGCTGGCGGGTTACTGCTTTCATGGCAGCTGGATGTACCTAAAACCCACCAAAACAAATGGAGAATTCAGCCTTTGATGGCTTGGTGGGCCGGAGCTTGGCAGCTGAGGTATTTAATCTTATTTATGTCCTTGGTGGCTTGTTTTGAGGAAGGCTTTCCTTTAAAGTCCAAGAACATTATTGTTTTTCTTGATTTTTCTGGTGAACAACATGTGTAACTTGTGCTTTGGGAGTGGTGGTGTATTTGTGCATCTTTTGGGATCTGTCGTGGAATTCCCACTGGTTTTGCTTTGCTTTGCACAGTTTATATGTTCTTATGTTGGAACTCAGTTTTGTTCAGGAGATTGTCGCCTTTGGCTACAGCTGCATTGGTGTTGCAGTAGTGAAGTTTGAGTGTCTTCAAAGTACGTCAAATTCTACTATTGTGAGAAATTCTGCTAGGGAGGGGTAACAGCTAGTGCTCCAAAGCCATTGGGCTGGTTTTGTCCCAGGATGTCTTAAAGACTCAGCTGATGGTGTGTGGGGCAGGCAGGAGGCTGGAAATATTCTGCATGGGACACGATACCTGATTTCTTCTTCTTTTTTTTTTTTTTTTTTTTTTTTTTTAATGAGAGGAATATCCACATCTTGAGGAATAATACCTATATTTAAAGTGAGGGAAGTAATTTTTGTTCAGCTCATACAGCATCATCTAGCTGGCACTCCTGTGCCTGCAGCTGCTTTGAATGCCTTGTGAGCATCACGTTTTTGACGTGTCAATTTGAGATCATTGTGTTTGAATGTGCTCTTTTCTGTTTGGGTTGGTTTTGGGTTTTTTTCTTGTTTCAACATTTCTTAACTTTTGTATTTAGAGTTGTACCTTTGTGTGGGAAATAACAGGATTTATGACTTGATGCTGTTGTAATGGAAAGATCAGCGGTGCTTCATGATTTGCCGGTTAGATAAATCCCAGTGTAAAAAAAAGTCTTTACCTCCGTGTCTGACACAGTGTTTGCCTTATAAATCCTCACGCCATATGCTTCTACTTGCAACACAGTCTGAGTAGTGAAGAAAACATGGGAGGGGTTTTTAAAAAATTTTCTTTAGATGCCAGATGCTTTCCAGATTGTCTAGTGGATTTATTGGCATATTTGCTTACCTGATCTGGGGAGACAAGGATTTGCATCAAAGTGGGGAGTAAGTGATCTGCAGTGTTAGTCATAGTTACCTGTGGGGGAGAAAAATATATTGGGGTTGATTAGAGATATTTAGTACTGAGTCTCATTTATAACTGTATTTTCATATCTGGTGAAACAAGAACAGTTGTTATTTCTGAGAGCCAGACCTGAAATGTGTATTTCAATGAAAGCAGCAAGAAAAACCCAAAGGTACCTGTAAGGGGTGGTTTTAAGTTCATTTTAAGGAGAATTGTATTAAAATCTTTTAGAAACGTTAGCACTGAACTGTCCCGTTACAGCTGAACTTGATTATTAACTGTGGTGATGGTGAAACAGTATTTTTCAGTCTGAAAATCCATGTGTTAGTACATGCCTTTCCTACTAATTTGTATTATGAAACAGCCCAATAGTTCTTGGAAACTATCTGTATCTGAGGAGTTAGAAGATTGTTTTAGTGAGGTCCAAGAATTGTGCATTTAATTATAAGATGCAATATTTTGAGGAGCCTTTGTAATAACATAGAATCACAGAGTGGTTTGGGTGTGCAGTGCAGGAGTGCAGCGTGTGTTTCGGTGTTACAGCTGGCACACGGTCTGGCAAGCTCTGCTTTCCAAGGGAGAAGTATAAAAGTTGCTTAGCCTAAAAAATGGATTGAATTTAAAATAACAGGCACAATGGTCTTCATAGTGGGTGCTTAGCTTTGTTTCCCATTCAAAAGCATTTGTGGTTAGTCCTTGCTCTTGTTATTACTGCTTTGCCTGTAATATGGAAATGTGGAATACATTTTTTTTTTAATTGGACATTTATTGTAAACATCTAATACTAAGCTAAAAAGCAGCTGCATTTGTAGGTGGAGCTCTCTCAGTGATCTGTAAAAGCAGTTAAATCAGGAATTGTCATTTATGTTACTCCAACCCACAATTTTTTTTTTTTTTTTGCAAAAAGAATTAGAATTTGTTGCAGAATTTCAAAAAGAAAGCACCAACTTTCATTTTCAGACGCCTGGCTGTTGCTGTTAGCGAGAGCACTTTGGTTTCATTTAAAACTAACCCTTCACCTTTCACAAATTGCTAACGGATGATAGGAGCTGAGCAGAGACTTTCTGCAAAGGTACGAGGTTCGTTGCTGTTCAGAGTGGCCCATGGTGGGAAGAGGCTTTGAGATGAAAGGTCATCTTCCTGTAAACTTTCAGATATATTTTTTTTTCCCCAGCAGTTAAAATAGGTTTTCATGAGCGTTTGTCCTTTCTGTTGTTTTCCAGTCAACCACGAGCATTCAGACTTCAGCTGAAAGCTATTTTCTGCCTGTCGATAAGTGGAGGAAAATTTAGCGTACAATCCTTGCACTCCCATCTTTTGCACAAAGTGGCAGGTTTTAGCTGAACCTGCTGTTTGCTCATCCTCGGACAAGCAGCGAAGATAAATGGTCTTATAGGTGTTGTTATATCCATGTTATACATACCGTCTCTAGATGAGACAGCCTTACCTTGTGTGTTGAACTTGTTGCAAGGAGTGTTTCCCCCCCGGCGCTCTGCCTTTCTTGTCCCGATCCTTGACCAGAGCCACGCTAATGAGATTTGGGAGAGGCGGCCGCCCCCCGCCAGCCCAGCCTGGCACCGCACAAGGAGTTGACATGCCAACAGCCCTTTGAACCCGGGAGAGACAACTCTGTCAGAGCAGTTACTCCGGCAACAATTATTTCTAATGGTGATTAGCTCCCAAACACGGCACAAAGAGTGGGTTCATGCCGGAGGCACAGCGCTGGGTTTGGGGAGAGGAGGGGACCTCCATTAGCCAGCTCTGTGCCGCAGAGAGCAGAATAGGAGAGCTGTGGTTGGGGAAAATTAGTGTGCAGGGAATTTTTTTTTTTTCCACGTGCAAATGAAAAGGGTGATGGTTTGCAACACAGAGCGTGGAAACCTCGCCGTAGGGCTTGGAGGCTGCTGCTCGGCAGTATGGTCCTGCCAGGGAACAATCCCGGAGAAGTTACAGGGGCTGCTCGCCAGTGGGTGTTGACTAACAAAAAGTAGCGTTGGGATGGAAGCGGCAGGGGGTAGGAAGGTTAGTTTTGTTTTGGTGAGCTAGATCAGGCATGGAAGAGGTGGCATTCAAGTCAAGAGCTTTCTTTCCAAACTTTTATTTATCTTGCAGACCAGGCATTTCATGTGCTTTTAATTAACGAGGCCTTAAAGCAAAATATAGTTTCTAGCCCTTCTGGCTTGTGAAATTAAGTTTAAATGTATAAGAAATAAGCATCAGTCTTCCCCAAAGACCAAATATTTGCTAAATATCAGTTCTCCTGGTTTACAACTTATATCCCTTTTTATCTGCAGAAGAGTTCTTGACTTATTTGCAAATAAATTTTGTTTAGCTTTTCCTACCATGGATAGATGGTTTACCAAAAAAATCTCAGAAATTGATAGCTTAATTGAGTATAGAGAAGTAGAGAGAATTGATTTTTTCAAAATAGTCACTATCTTGATTATTTTTGATACCTGCCACATAGGTTAATTCAGTATTCATCTGTTTGAGAAACATATCTTAGCAAGTATATTTACATAGAATTCAAAAGCACTGGATCATCTTTTGGATGAGATGGAACCTGAAAGCTCTGGGGCAAAAACATTCCTGCTTTCCCGCATTCTCCGTTCACTTTATAGAACAAGGTTTGTTTTAATCATATAGCTTCTTCTGGACTGACATTTCGGTTACAGGCACTTCAATATTAGTCTGAAGATTTTGCTCTTGAGCAGTCTTAAACTGGTTAATGAAGCACACTGTGTCTGAAGGTGCCGGCAGCGGGGGTCAGCCGATCGGTGGGGTTTTCAGTGCCAGGCGTTTTCAGGCTTGTGCATTTCAGGGCTTTCTTCTCTGTGATGGAAGATGTAGAAAATGGTAATTTGCAGCAGCACTGCTGAGGAGATATGTGCTGAACCCCTTTCGTTGACTTCTGATGGACAAGATTTAGGTTTCATCTCCTCTCTCAAGGCAGCTTTAGAAAGAACACAGTAGGTCTTTTGGCAGTCCGATGGTTGCCCCGAGATGATCAGTCACGTCTTTCATATGCTGCAAACTTTGGAGGGTCAGGGTGCTCTTTAGGCACTTCTGAAGCCCACATCACCATTGTATCTGAGGGCAAGTAGCCCCGAGCATTGAATATCGAATGCGATCTAATTACGGAGTGATGGCTATGGGGCTATAGGGAAAGAAGCCCAGACTGTTTGGTGGCTCAGAGGAGAGCAGGTTGGCTAACGAAGGAGGGAGAGGCAGGAGGAGTCGTGCTCTGGGGGGAATGTCAGGCTTGCTGCCGAAACGGAGGGGGAATTGGGAAGGTTTGGCAGCTCGGAGGGGAATTTCCATTAGGGGGCACATCGTTGTGGGTTGCTCTTCACATTTCTAGAGTCACACTTTGTGCTTTTTTGGCTTTTAAAATTTTTTTTTAGTCTGCTAGTAGTACATGGCTAGCATTCAGGTGGTGTGTTTGAATAGGAGAGTTCAGAGCGGGGATTTTTGCCTTGTGCATTCCTAGGGCGATAAATTGTCAAGACTGCGTTACGTATGTTAGCGTGATGCTGCAAACACACCTGTATGCAGATGGAAGGAAGGAGGTAAATATTTTCCTTGACTCATTACCTCTCCCATGTGAGAGTGGAAGCTTTTGCTGAGCAGGTAGTTTCCATTCATGTGTGGTTTTAATTCTGTTTCGGTCTTAATTTAGGTCTTTGCCTAATCCATGTGCCCATGTAAAAATCTGACCTTTGCTTTGCTCTCTGCATTTGCTAACGTGTTTTAGAATATTTCAATATATGGCTCTCCGGGCTCCAGATCAATAAGCCAATGGGTCTGAAATGACAGAGTGCTACGATGTTCCTCTGTAATTTAAACATGATTAGCTGATGAAGGTTATGATCAATATGCCAGGGGAAGAGAATTAATTGATATCATCCTTTCAGGATGATAAGAGGCCTATTGGAGGTGGGATGTAACTAATGAAGCTGCTTCCTCATATATACCAGCCATTTTTTATACGATGTATTCTCACTAAATCATGGGTATGCCATCATTCATTTACATGGAAAACATAAGCCATGGACCAGTTGGTTATTAAAATTGCATCAATTTGAGGAGGAATTGTGCGCTTACACCGCTAAACGCTATCTCTGCCGGTGTTATAATGAATTGAGGAAAAACAGTCTTGGAATTTACATAAATACCTCCTTGTGTTTTCTGAGCAAGACAGGCCGAATGCTCTTAGTTCAGTTACAACAAGTTTCTGTGTGACTTTTTAAGCAGATAACAGTAATTGTTGGTGTTCTGTCTCGCTGACCCATTCTGGTGGAGACGCTGCGGGTGACTCCTGACTCCCTTGCGTGAGTTTTGTAAAGTGCTCCCCTTCATGGAAATGGCTGCAAGCAAGGAAGCCAAATTTAGTTCGTAGTGGGTTTGATTAGCCACTACGCTCGTCTCTGTTTGTGAAAACTGAAATTCTGTTTACTTTTCAATTTGGGACCCAAAAAATAGGCAACAAATGTATTGTAAAAGAATTTACTTTTAGTTATTTATGACCTAAAACGAGCACTTTCCCAGGGCCATAGCTGAACAGCAGGATGAACCGAAATTCCAAGATGGCACAGAATGAATTCCTGAAATAGTTTGACTTTTTTTTTAAATGGAAGAATTATAGGTGAGGAAAGTAAAAATTATACCGGAAGTTGCTGCATTTCTGATCAGCTCTGTTTCAGTTTTTTTATGATGAGCCTGTTTGCTGCATGCACGTCTTAGAGACTCTGTCTCTATTTATCTATTTATCTATATAAACACTGCTTTTCTTTACGCATTGGAGAGAATTTCTTAATAAGTTACCAAATAAATTGGTCATTTTTGCAGCTGTGCTTGTGATGTTAAGTAACTAGAGCTAAAGCTGGGAATCATGACATTCTTTCCGTAATGACTGTGAATGAGATGCGATGTGTGGCACCACTAACCCAACTATTCCATGTCAGAGACCCTTTATCAGTTTTATTATTCCAGTAATTGTTTGTTTCAAATTCAACTACCATAAGCTGTGCTAGTGTGATATTACAAGCATCTAGTGGGCTTGTTAGAGCATTGCTGGGGTTGCTTTTTGTAACTTGCACACCTGCCTTTTCCCCTTTTGCTTGGAATTTACTGGCTCTCTGGTGGTTACTGGTGGAGCGAGAGGTTCTGGGACAGTCTCATCCGTGTGGAGAACGAAGCTGGAGTCTCACATGGGGTGTATTGTGAGGCACCGGCGGCTGGCATCTTAATTGAATGCATGATAATCAATTTTTGGAGCAGTGGAAAACCCTGTTTTGTGTCTTGTGCATTGTGTGTATTTTTGACAGAACATCTTTTCCAGTGTGTACAACAGCTTACCTGCCCTGTGTGTTTTGTTTTTCTTCAGTTGCTCAGAAGATCGTTGCAACAAGGAAGAAACAGCAGCTTTCAATTGGACCCTGCAAATCTCTGCCAAACTCTCCCAGCCACTCGTCCATGTGCTCTGCCCAGGTTTCTGCCGTACATATCAGCCAGGTACAGACCACAATGCTTCAGAAAGGCACTGATCGCTTGCTTTTCATCTCCTGTGTTCAATGCCAGCACTCTTTTTGCTGCATGACAGGTAGTGGGCGTATTTTTTTTTGAAAGGTATCAGTGATCTGTAGTTTGAAGCAGTATTTTATTTTTTTTTTTAATTGGCTCAACTTTGTTTTAAGAAACTGCTGCAGTAAAATAGTTTGGCTTGAAAGCCATTTGTGATCGTCCTGATTTATGCCCAGCAGCCTGCTGTTCTGAGCAGAACAGTTGTTACAACAGCAGGATTTGCTGTACGGTGTTTTAAAATTACCTTGCTCTGTTTTTGGTTATTGTTCTCATGCAGTCGTGTGCTGAGCGATAATTGCTGGTGCATCTCAGTGGTTCGTGTGTTTGAATTTTCCATTGGTGAGCACTGTGTGCAGCTGTAATTGCCTGTCTCTGTTATGCTCTATTGAAATGATTCCCCTTCAGTGACATAGCAATTTATATTGCTGTTGCCTTGTAGATACGCTGCGTAAAAGCCAAACAAAATGCTAACTTAATGTACGGCAGGAAAGTCTGGTGGCCTTGATGCCATAGATAAGGTATTTTTTTGAAAAATACAGTTAATATAGAAATTTTTACCCACATACTTTAATACAATCTCCTGTATTTCCCTTGGGATACCCTTCCTTGGTATCTTTGTTTTCTAGTGTCAAGGGATGATCTCTGTGTGCATTTGCAGTCAGGATGTATATAAGCTCTGTCGTTCAGATCCAGGACCTTTGCAGGCAGGCGCATTGTGTTCCCGCTGTGCGCTCTCGCTCTCAGCAGAGGGATTTACGGGGCCGTCACACTGACCCTTACAGCCCTGTCCTGGCGTCCTGAAATGTCTGACACCCACCAGCTTTCCTGGCGTGGTTTTCAGTCTAACCTCAGTAGTATGCCAGTAATGTCTTCTACAGTTATGCTGCAGTCCTGAGCCACCCGTGTGAGGTTTTGTTTTATCTCTGGACCTTTCTCCCGCACTGAGAATGTCTGCCTTTTGGCGAAAAGCAGAACAGCGAAGCAGTGTTCTGTCTTTGAGGGAAAGCTGCTTTTTTTTTTTTCCTTTGGCACATTACTGTCTTCTGCAGGCACTCTGTTTAGGCTGATGCCACAGGATGAAGGCTGTGGTGGTTCTGTGCTCGTAGTGAATGGTCTCTTTCTATGCCCTCGTGGAAACTTCTGCCATTGAGTTAGTGCTAAAGATGCAGATGCCGGCTTGGTCTTGGCGTTCTTTGCTGTGAGATGTTCTGCCTTGAGCTGAGCCTGGGTGCCAGCCGCAAACTGTGACTCTCTCTTCTGCTGGTGACACTGAAAGAAAATGCTGAAGTTCAGACCTGCCTTGCCAGAGGGGGTGCTGAGTGCATGGCTCTTCTGAGGAACCCTGACACCTTTGGGTGAAGTAAAACTTCCTCCTACAGAAGAGGTTCTTCCCTTTCTTGTCGTGGGGGACATTGATCAAGTTTCCTCAGCTGCTCTCTCTCTGACCAGGTCATTGCCACAAGTGGTTGGAACTAAACCTCTGTGTGAAATGCTTTTCTTCCAAACAGTTTCCTCTGAGTAGTTGTGTATATTCATACTCGGAGCAAGAGGAATGATGCTGCCTGGAGGAGCTGTCATGAGTGCCCAAACCTGTCCTTTTCAGTGGTGAAAGAGATGCGGGGAATGAATGGCATCCTTTCCAGAACGAATCTTACTCTTGGATCCAAGAAGGACCTAGTTTACTTAGTCTGCTGATGATTGTATCGTTTTTTCAGGCCTTCCTGAAGAGGATGGGTGATGCTTTGTACAAGCGGATTTTAACCAGGTGCATCTCTCTGTTCTGCATTTTCTTAAAGCAGTTGAGGTCACCCTTCTTCTTAATGAAGCTTGTTTGATTAAAGAACATTGAATATCTAAGTTCTCACCAGTGTCCTGCCCCAGTCGGGTTTGGAAGCCAACAGCAAATACCAGATTCTGGACAGGTACTTCACTGACACAGCAAACCTCTTGCCAGTGATAAGGACTGTTTGGGAAAATCAAGACAAGGTAGCTTTTGTGGTAAGGATCCTTAACAATCTGTTTCAATAAAAAATAATGTTTTGCCTTTACCAGCTGGCATGATTACCTACCGGAGCAATTGCAACACCGGTCAACGCTCTGTCTTCTGAGACTGATGTCATGCCTAAGAGTATAGGCCATAAATCTGTTTCATGTCTCGTTGCCTTTGTGCTGCACTTGAAGGCAGTCCGACCTTGTTTAAGGGAAGGAAGCTGAATCCTTATCCTAGACTTAAAAGAACTTTGCAACTGTAATTCCAAGTTTAAGAAGATCTGGGGGAAGATTTACAATCTCTGATCTTGGCTGGAAGACTGGCTGGTGTCCTGCCCTTTAGAACATCTCTTTTGACGTAATGAAGTTTCACTGAAGATTTCCTTCATGGATCAAAAACGTTCTCATTACAGCACCACTTGCATTCGCCGCAGGAGCAAAGCCCTTCAGAAGTCGTGGTTACACAGATCGCTTCAGATAAAGTGAGATATTGTTCCTTCGCTGGTTGGATCACTCGGGTGATCTAACTGCTGCAAACTCTCAAAATGACTCTGCAGTCAAGAGCTTAGGCTTCACAGAAAGGAAAAAAATAATTTTTAAAGAAGTGTCACTGTACCCAATCTAATTGTTAGCAGATCTTGGGGAAAATTCTGAAGTTTAATACTTCTCCAGCCGGTAGGTTAAGTGTTCAAACTGAGAAAGGTTTGTTTGTGTTTGGATGCAGATCTCTACTTGTGTCCAGTAGTCCTGGGTGGTGAACACCTGGGAAACGTCCCCTTCTGGAACATGCTCTCAGATACTTGTGCACTCATGCACTTCTGTATTTCCAGAGACCTGTTTCGCCGAATGAGGTGCTTCCTATTCCAATGACAAAACTCACTTGTCTTTGCAGGAGATGCTGCTTCTGTTTTCCTTCTTGGGCTTTTAGTTTATAACACACACACTGCAGTCAAGGTGAAGGTTTTAGTTGAAAACCTCTGACAGCCCAAGTCTGTAACCCTTGGTGCAAGTACTTCACATACATGTGTTGGCTTTCAGGGCAGCACAGAACGCATGCAAAGAATTTTGTTCTCAAATGCAAGGATATCATTCATGACTTGTGATGGACAGAAGTATTGTATACTCTGTCAATGAGAAGGACGGTGCAATATTGCTCGTGTTCTGCTGGGACACAATCTGGGCGATGCATTGAGAGGTATTTCGGTCAGCAGCTCACCTCTGGGTTTTTCTGAACACTTCAGGAGGTAGACTGAGTTGTTTTGAGAGGAAGAGGTGTTGTTTAGTGTATTAAAGGCCTCTTATTGACCACAGGGCATCTCAGGATAAGTCTTTTTCCTTTGGCCGTCAACAAGAAACACCCACCAGAAGAGTACAGACCAGTCACACCTGTGTCTAGTGTCCTCCTCCACTCTAACCCACCTTTTGTTCCCCCTACCCCCTGACTCCTCGGCAGTCTTTCTAGGCATGATATGCTTGT
This sequence comes from Syrrhaptes paradoxus, assembly GCA_013400615.1. Lineage (NCBI taxonomy): Eukaryota > Metazoa > Chordata > Aves > Pterocliformes > Pteroclidae > Syrrhaptes > Syrrhaptes paradoxus. Next base: position 84,823 of record VZTO01013932.1, read on the forward strand.
AGACCATGCTAAGTCTTATTGCAAAATAATGCGAGTTCCCTTACATCCCAAAACCACGTAGGCATTCCTTTTCCCTACTCAATCCTGTACTGAGGGAGTTGCTAGTCCTTTACACCTGACAGATCAGGAGGGCATTTTTAAGATATTGCCAGAATAGTGACAATATCCAACGGTTCCAAAGGGCTCTTTTTTTTTTTTTGCCCAGACCCTGAATGGAGATCATCTTCCAAAAACCATGAGGCTGCTCAGGTGGGCACCTCCTTTGGTCCTCAGTGCATTCCCCTGAGCTCAGGATGTGTCAGAAATCTGGGTGAAGTAGCCCTGTGCTGCATCATTACCCAGAGCCGTGCCTGTTTTTCAGTTACACTGTTGTAAAAACATCTGAAAATACTGTGGCACACCACCTGTCTGTGCGAAGGACTTTGGGCCCCATTTCAGACAAATTGCTGATGTGAGATGCCAGCCAGGAGTCCCCAGCAGTGTGGGCTTGCTGGTGGACTGGAGTTCTGAAGGTGAAATGAAAATATTATTTGCCAGCTACTACGCTTACTTGAAATCTGTAGTCTGTGTGTATTTTCACACTAGCGTGTAAAATCACCCGCAGAATTGTTACATGCATGGACTGCAGTGCAAAGACGTGTGTTCACTGGTTAGCAGGGTCAGTCTCTAGGAGATTTGCATTGTACCCAAGAAAGGTGTGGAGCTTAATGTACATCGTACTGAACTGCAGCTCAGGTATGGCTGGCACACAGGCTTGCTCCCTGCTACCTGCTGCAAATCTGTAAAGATGCATTATTTATGCCTCCATAAAGCTTTTACTATGGCACAATTCTCTAAATATGTAAATTAAACTATTAAAAGTGCAGTCAGCTTAATCATCCATTATTTTACTGTATATGAGATCTGGCTATGGATAAGCACTAAATAGTAGGGTACAATTATCTTATTTATAGCGGGGGTCATTTGGGATTAAATACTCTGCTGTAGTGTTTTGGGCACCTGAATAAAGAAGAGCTTAACTAGCTTTTCCTTCTGCTTTTTTCATGTCATTGCAAAACAAAAACTAAAAGGGAAGCAAAAACAATATTTGATACCATAGCAGCGTACATCATAATCTTCTTGTGTTTACCAGGTTATTTCCAGGTACTGTCTGACATTTATTTAAAATAAGCATTTTATGTCTCTGTATGGTGTGTATATGTTCCCCTTCATGCCTGTGCATAGTTCCACACGTGGTACCCACGTATATGAAAGTGCGTTCTCCAGGACTCCTGGTAAGACTCAGCACATCTGTCAGAGCACTTTTTCCTCCTTTCGTTCTCTTCACAGGACAGCAGTTAAGTTCCTAATTATTTTTTTGTTACGCCCATTTTTACCTTGGCCTTTCTAAGGTCTCTTAAACTTCAGACTCAGACTTGATCTTCTTTTAGATTTTCCAGTTTGTAACGCAGCTGCTGCCACTCCAGTATTGAAGCTTTTTGTCACATTTGGTTAATTAAACATTATTAGTAATTTCATTGAGATGACTTTTTTTGAATGTGCCAGCTTACTTTGTCTTCAGAAGTTGTCTTCAGGTTCTCTCGGTGCTCTCTGGTCTCTCTCATAGGACAAATCTGCTCCTTCCTCTACTTTGCTGTTACAATGAGAAAAGGCAAAAAAGCTCCTGAGATGGACAAGTTCTAATGTGTCCCAAAGGATGAGGCTAAACTGCTAAATACAGGAAAATAATACAATTATTACCAGACAGTTTGGTCCTACAGTGGAGGGCTAGACTTACTGAAAATTGCTGGGGTCATTCATCTGGACCTAGGTTTGAAATCTGCCGTCAGATTTGTGTTCTGCGGCAGCGTGCTCAAAGCCTCCTGGCTTGTGCCGAGGCAAGGACTGAACGGTTTCCTCCTTCATCTGTCTTTGGATGTGTGTCTGTACATCACCAAAATCCCTCGAATAAATTGGGCTCCCACCTATAGTGTGTTCAGATGAAAGGCTGAGATACTGTGGCTTTCCAGAGAGAAATTATACACAAGCGGGCAAAGAAAAATATTGCAATGAAAGGATTTTCCATGGAGCTTCTGTGTTGCTACAAAAATACATTTTTTCCCTGCTTTCCTCAAGAACAGAAGGTACAGACAGGAAATGCATTCTGTCGTAGGGTATGTCATCTGCGGTTTTGATGAAGGATTGCTCTATTCCAACTGTACCCAGCCTCGCTGGAGCTCTGGCAATCTCTCACCTGTTTCAAAAGTAGGACCTGCTTGCCTTCATTTTCTCCTCAAGCAGTGGTTCGAGATCATTTTTCTGGAGGGATTTCTGGTATTCTAGAGAGTAGAAAAAAACACATGGATTCTCGTATCAGGCTGCTTGTCCAAAATAAAAATTTCAGTTTTTTTCTTCCTCTGCTCTCTCTCATTTAGGGGTTTGGCCTGACATCTGCACTAGGTAAATTTTATGATTCATTTGGCAATAGTGATATAAGATGTAAGGTGAATATTTTGCCACCTTTGTATAAGTGGCCAGTCGGGAACATGCCCCTTGCAGATGTGAGGGTAAGTCCAACCTTTTCTTGAGGCAGGTCACTGCTGAGCTCCTGGCATGCCAGGTCAATCGCTCACCGGTTAGTTTGTTAAGGAAACCTGAAATACGCGAAAGCTTGGAAAGTGTGGGATTGGACTTGTTTCAATCCTCTTTCTGTGTACAAAGTTTATGGGGATTTTCTGAGGTGCCAGCAGGAATCTTGTTACAGGCTTTAACACTTTCATGGGCGGTGTTTCATGGGCCTTTCAGGTAACTGCATTGAACAAAGCTGTTCGGTCAAGTTTTGGTAGGTTGATAGTTTCATCTGGGTTGCTCTTGCCTGGTAAGAGTGTAGTAACAATATTCTGCTCGATTTCTGCTTGCTACCGTGACCTTGAGTTTTTTACAGCATCAGTCTATGCGGCAACAAAGCGAGAAGCCTGTATAGATGCTGAAGGTACACGTTTCTGACTATTGGCCATTCACACAGGGTGTGTTCTAGGAATAACATATCCCCAAAATGAAAGACACCTGGGGTTTTCTGTAAGGGTGTGCTGAAGTTCATTGACCGCAATCAGGCTGCGTGTCTTCCTTGGAGGAAGACAAGACAAGGCTGTACTGTGGGTGTCCAGGAGCCAAGCCCGTTTCAGAATGGGCCTTGATGAGGATGGGAAAATCTGTCACCTGAAAAAGCCAAACAGCGGTGTACCTGTGGAAATGGTTCTGCTGGGGCTAATAGTTGCCCTACTTAGAGTCATTTAATTAACGTCTGTCCCTATAGCCACACCTCTGGTTAGAGCAGTGGCTCACCAAAATGGCCCTTTGTGCTGACATCTCGGGTACGTCCAAGCCTTGAGAGCAGCTTCGTGGAAGAACTTGATTGAAAGGGTAATGTTAAACTGTGCAATGTTCCCCGGGGTATTGGAGTGCTTATTTGATTGGGTTTAAGTGCCACAAATTCAACCAGTTTGCCTGTAGTCAGCAGATGGGTTTCTATTTGATCCATGTTGGGTTCTGTTTGCTGTAAGGAAGATTGTTCTTCGGATTCACTGACTTGATTTTTATGACTTGGGACAAACGTTCAGCTCTGTGAATTACAGTTATTGCCATGTGTCCTAAATTCTGTACATCATTCCAGTGCACTTGGTATTAAATGCTTGCATACCAATGGCAGGAAGCTGCTCTCTGCACTCTTACCATGGCAAGGTCCTCAGACTGCTCCTTGGTGCAAGCACACTAGCTGACAGGGAACGCTCCCTACCTCTTGTTTCCTTCAGCAGCGCATTAGGTTCCAACATGACCAGAAATACACTTTCCAGGTGCTTGTCTGGTTGCATTTTGCATTGCTCCTGTCTGTGCAGGCTGTAGCTTGGAAGTCATGTCCAACCTCTTTCTTGTCAAACCCATTCTCTCTATTGAGGTGTTTCAGAGCAACCATAGAGTTTTATGTGTTTGCTAATTATTGATGCTCTCAGGAGGAGTTGGAGCTTGTTCAGTATTAGTAGCCATGCTTTTATTCTGTGGAAGACTTGAAGTTTTCCACTTTTAAGTCTTTTATTTATATAGATTGATTTATTTTTTTTTCCTGCCAGTGGATTTGACACAGCTTGTTGTGAAACCACCTCAGAATTGTGTTTACAAAGTTGGAAATCCGGCGGGGTTAGTATTGCCTGCAGGACTTCTTTTATAGGAGCTGTTTGTATAGAAACGATTGTCTTTGGGGACTAGAATGCCCAACATGTATGTTTTTTCCTTTAGGAGTTACTCTTGGAAAATAAATCACTTAAAAATCTGCAGGACAGTGCTTCACTGCCACAAGTGTAAAATGATGCAGCAATGCTATAAAATTAAAAAGATTAAAAAAGTCAAATTTTAGGGAATTCTTTATGTGCTCTGTCTGGGAAACGGGCACTTAGGGTAGAAATCTGTTATTTTTAGTTTAAAAAAAAGAGTTTGAAAAAGAAAAGGTGGCATTGGATAGTCATCAGTTTGATCAATACCATGAAACAGGACATAGCTGCGTACTTTTATTTTCAGCAGTTTGTGGTTCAGATCCTGTCATCAATATACAATGTCTGAATCCTTCCTTCTTGCCTTTTTCCTGTCCTTTCTGTAGAAGAGGCTTCTAAATGTTTTGAGGCATAATCATGTTGTGCTTTTTCTTCTTTTCTCCACCATCTTCATTGCTTCTTATTATCCTTTTTATTTTTTCCCTCAGGTAAGCCTTGCAGCTGTGTGGCTTTAATCTTAAATGTGTTCAGTGCCTTTTCCCATTCATGGTTGCTTCCTTACATTTCCTTTTCCCTTGTTTCCCCCACCCCAGTTGGGTTCAGTCGTGGCAGAGTGGACAGTGGGTCCTCACCACTTTCGTCTGAAAGCCATTCCTTGGCACCAGTGTCTTCTCTAATGCTGTTTGATTGCTGATGAGCATTCAGATGTCCTCCTCCTCCACCTTCTTTTGTCAGCCAGCTCCTGGACACACACTACCACCTTCCTCATCTCTGACATGTCCCGTGCTTGGAGTACTTGTTTTCCAAGTCTCTGCCTGCTTGAGTTCAGCAAAGTTCAGTAAACTTTTGGTGATTACTTTGTGTCCTAGTTGCAGGTTATTTTTTCATTCCTTTTTTTCCTGTATTTCTTCGGAGAGGTAATCTCTGACTTCCACAGGTTCGGTGGGTGTTTTCCTGCAGGTTTTGTGCTCTCCTGCATGTTTGGTGTGGGACTTGGTGTCTCGGCAGGCTGTGGGGTACATGAAAGTCAGTTCTTCCCAGGTTGTCCTTGGTTGTCCAGGTTGTTGCTTGTGGCTCAGGTGTTAACCATTCTCTGTTAGAAATAATCATTTCAGCTCTCGTTCTTTCATTTCCTTGGTTTCATATGCTTGGGCCGTCTCCAAATTCCGATCGCTATTTCCCTCTGGGCACTTGAAAGTGTTGTAGAAAAACCCTCTCAAGATCCTCTGGTACTTTCAGTACCCTTACCTCTGGCTTCCTGACAGCCATGCTTCACTCATCTGGTCAGAATGAAGGCAAGATGAATTCAGTGTCCTTTTTTTAGTGTATGTATAAACAGATATATATATTTTAAAGAAAGCGAGAACTTTCTCCATCAGCAAGTTCATTTGCTGTACTGTCACTCCTGTCCTGTCACATAGGAATGGGCTGAGGGACGTGTTGTCATTTACAGAGAAACAGTGACTTTTGCAAGGGGTGTTCCTGGGTTTCCATCTGCATCCATTGGCCCTTCAGCCCAAATGTGAGCTGCTTGGCTCATGCCTGTTCCTTTTTATCCTTTGCTTCTTGAATTTTAAAAAAGAAAAAGTCAAATTGGAAAAGCTGGAAGACTCAGAAGAGGACTTGAAATCATTAAAGAGAGACTTCAGCTGGTTGAAATATAAAGGGTTGTCTTCTGCTTGGCTCTCTTTCAAGAGGTTTCATCTTGACTGCTTGCAACTTGAAGTCCTGGTCCACCTGCTGACCTCCAAGGAGTGTGTGAGCAGTCCCGTCACACCGGTGCCTCCCCAGCAGTGCTTCCCCTGTACAGCAGCTCCGTGCTCCTGTAAGAGATGTCACTGGTGTAGGAGCAGCGCTGAAGAGTAGGTACTGGAGTGCCTGCTTTTCCTCCTGAGCTTTACCTGGTGAATTCCTACCTAAAACAACTGAGATGAGACCAAGTAACGGATTACGTGTCCTGGGAGAATCCTTCTCTTCAGGCATGTTGGAAACATCCTCTTACCCTCTTTCTTCACTTCTTTTAGGAAACTTGGCCCCTTTGAAGGTGTTCTTTCACCCTTTTGTGTGCATCACAGATGTTTATTTCGCCTCTCATAAGTTACGTGCGAGTTGTTGTCCAGACTTTTCACCCTTTTGCTGCTCTTCTGGTGAGCTTTACGTCAACAGCGTGCAGGATTGTCCACTTTTGCCCTGCTCTGCGCCCCCATCAGCATCTCCAGTATCTCCTCAAAGGGCATGGCTGTGTCTGATAGGAAAAAATCTGTACTTTTGTCTTTACAGGCTGGTTCCACATCCTTTTTAATGATGTTTCTAGCACTCATGTTTGTGTAATAAAATGAAAAAAAAAAAAAATCAAGCCTTTGTTCTTAATCACCCACTGGTCCTTTCTGTTCTGTCCGTCTTCCTCACCTTCCTGTGATTAGTAACTTGTTACCTCAATTCATTAGTTGTTTTAGAGGCTGAATGGCTGCGTGATTTCTTACAAGACCATGATGTTGCTTCACAGTTTTGACTAACTTCAGATAAATTGGAACATCTTCCTTTCAAGTTTTTTATCTCTGTACCAATGGCTTCAGCAAATGTGTTGGGAACTGTCTGTCACCATAGTCGCCATTTTACAACGTTGAATTATTTTCATTTTCTTGATTAGCTCTCAGTGAACTGATGTCTCCAGACTAGGATTAAGTCCAACCATGCAGCTCTTTGCCACTAGATATTTTTTCTTAGGTTTGAGGCAGAATTTGGCTTAGCAATGTTGAAGTAGAAAAACAAAATTTTAGATTTTCCCCAATGTTTTGCTTACACTCTTACACTAGTAGAACAAATGAAGTTGTTTCTATCCCGTGAAGGTTATGTTGCGTAGAGTGAAAATGTGCCTGCCACATCAACAGAACTACCTTAAGTTTTCAAAAAAATAATGGCAAGGAAAATATTTGAGGGCTCGGAATAGAAATGTGTGGAACAGTGGCGGCAGGGCAGTCCTGAGCCTAGGCTGCTGTTCTTACGTGTCAGGACTAAATAAGATACAACTGTGGATTGTAATTTCTTGAAAGCAGTGTATCACTCTTTAAAACTAATTTTAATCCTTGCAGACCAGTAATGGAGGAGGGAGTTTAAGTGATTATTCCTCCTCTGTCCCATCAACTCCAAGCACCAGCCAGAAGGAGCTGCGGATTGATGTTCCTCCCACTGCCAACACACCAACTCCTGTCCGTAAACAGTCCAAGCGCCGGTCCAACCTCTTCACGGTGAGTGAGCCAAGGAAGAGACTGTTGCTGTGTTTTACCTCGTGCTCTGCGGTGACAGCCTAGGCTCTGACCCTCTTGACTTGAGCTGGTCTAATCCGGGAGTGTTGAGATAAAGCTGTAGGCTTGAAAGCTAAAGCATCTTAGAATTACCATGGGGCTGTTTTGTTGGAGGACTTGCAGAGAAGCTATATTCAGTGAAGTTATCCTACTGGGAATTGCAGTGGAACAGAGGAGTCTGTGGTTGAATTCTGGAGCCTTTGTCCGACTGTAATTTTCAGACCTGCCTAGATTGTCTGGTTTGGCAGCAAGAGAAGGCTGGGCCTCTGTCCCCGAGTCTTGCCCTGATACCAAATAACACTGCTGACCCGAGGCTCCCGTGTTTGTAAAGAGGTCTCGGGATTTACCATGGGAATACCATGCACTACTGCAAAACAAGTACCCCAAAGTATTTTTATTACTGTACAGTCTCAACATACTTTTTCAGGTTTAAAAAAAGATGATGACGATTAAACTGACTTTTTTTTTTATCCTTCCCAAACCATCTGGTTTTTGCTTCATCAAGAGGGGAAAAAAATGTATTAAACAGAAAATATGATAGGTCCAATATGATAGGTCTTTGTTACACATAAGTAGTTTGGGAGATGATAATGAAGCCTTGAGTGATGATTTCCGTAGTTCAGCAGTCTGCTGAAAGCTTTGGGATTGTGTTGCGTGCATAATTGTGGTTTTGTAAGCAGTTTTTTCCCACTGTTAACATGTTTTATAGCAAACATAGAATCCCTGTGGGCTCGCATGGTTGTCCCTTGGCGACTGTAGCTATTCCATGTGTCCATCCTGACAGTTATACTTTGATTTAAAACAAGATCTTCAAACTCCCAACAAAGAAATGAAAATCATGCGTCTGTGTTCAGGTGCAAATGTCTAGGTGCAAAACAACAGAACGTGCAAAAATGAGCAGCGGATGAAAACGTGTCCGGTTTTGACACTGATATTTTAAAGCAGTGGTGTGGATTTCCTCCTGTTGGCGGGACTACTCGCTGCTGTTGGGGTTTACTCAGGAGTTACTAACCCCACTAGGTGTCAGTGTCAGCACAGAAATACCGCTGGAAATAGAGCCCAGGCTCTACAACTCTACAGCATCCTGCAAAAGCACGTGCTGACCGTTGCTGGTCTGAAGGATGCCTAAAATGCTGCTCTAAGGGCTGGATAGATGCTGTTGGCATTTGAGAAACTGGGGGGCAGGGGTTAAATTGGAGTTGGTGTAAATTTGCGAAAGTGAATGAAGAGAAATGTATACCATCTGCAGTCATGGAAAGGGTTTGAGAAGGATGTTGTCAGCTGTGTTTGCTGTAAACAAACTAAAGCTCTGGTTTGGGAGAATAGCGTAGTAAGAACCAATTTTGCTAATATGAGAGGATGTTGAGAGTTGTCTCAATGTTTGATAACTGGGGGAAAATTGGGGGGGAAACAAGTCCTATGGAAAAAAAATAATAATTTGACTTTTCAGAATTAGTTAAGTCTTTAAGATCTGGGCTTATTGGATGTTGTGTAATGAGTTGCCCTATAATCCATGTCCTGAAGTATTTAAAGCCAACACTGCTATAACCCATGTTTCATGCCATATCAGCCAAGTCATAACCTGCAATGATTTAGTTTGAATAAGTTGATAACCAGCATTTTCTGTCTAGTTATGAACAGAGTGTGTAATCAAAATATTTTACTGCTTGTCTCAGTTTTTTTGCAGTGCTTCCTTCCTAGCCTGCCACTTCCTTATGCCTTTATCATTTATAGAATTAAATACTTTTCTGTTTAATTGCGAATTGACCCTTGTTACCTAGCATAGGTAATGTGTCTAGTTTCCTACCTGAAGATCTTTTAGTGTTGGAGTAAAATTGGATTAAGTAGAAAATATATGTGGGGGTTTTTTAATTCTATTACAGCTTCTGAGTTGGCATAGGGTTGAGAATTTTAAGCATGTTGATGTTTGGAGTGCATTAAATTCAATATCTGATCTTTTTGACTTTGAATATTAATATTGGCTGTAAAGCTATTGTTGCAATAGCTGACTTTTTCTAGCCAGGCAATAAAATAGATCGACTGTTGGCAGGAGGGTAAGTGTCCTTTGTTTTGTGCAGCATATTAACAGGGAGAACTCAACAATAGTGCATAGCGCAGGTGGGGATTTCAGATGCGTACGAGGTCCTCTGCGGCAGAGAACTGACAGTGACTAGGGGTCCAAACCCATCTGGGGTGCGTGAACTCCTGGTACAGTGAGATGCATCCCCTTTCCCCTAGTCAGTATTACCTGCCTTAGGTCTCTGCAGAATGGCAAACGTGACTTTGAAAAGTTAAAATGACCTCTCTCTCTCTCGGTATTGACTATTGGAGCTCAGTGGTGTTACTTTTTGGTCTCTCTGCACAGCCCAGACTAGGGTGATGTGTCCCCCAGGGACTGGAATCATCTTATTTCACAGACGTACCTTGGGGTAAGGTTTTGCATTGATGGAAGTCTGCATATGACTTCCAATGCAAAGGGGAGGTGAGTCAAGTTATACTCATGCAGGTCTTGACATTTTTTTGGACTTCCTCTGGTTTGGTTGAATGACGTTTTAAATAGGAGAACTTAGTAAGTGTGACATCAGAAAAAGTCCTGGCAAATGTTGATCTAGTATGGTTTAGAGTCTTTTTTTTTTTCTTTTTTTTTTTTTTTTTTTTTTTTTTTTTTTGCAGGATGTAAAATACATTGTGTGTGTCATAGGTACAGAAGGATGAAAGATCAGAATATGTCTCTCTTTGACTACACAGTTTGTCTTTATAAATAGTGGAGCCTGCTAAGATTCTTCTCTTGAAAGTTTTATGTAATCTGTGATTACAAGCTGCTAGAATAGAATTTGCTCAATGGAAATTCCTACACTTCTGTACTTCTGGTATTTGACAATATTTTGCATGTAGGTATTTCCCTTCTCTGTGCAGATGCACATATTTCCAGATGCAGTTACTTTTACATGATGATTTAAAAATTAAAAATAGTCCATAGATATTTAGCTTGCTTTTCAGAAGCAGGATCCTTTCTTTTAAAAAGTCAAAAAAGAAACATTCAAGTTGACAACTTCCCTCCCAAGGATTTGGCTACCTTCACTGGGTTTCTTTAAGATGTCACTTACGGGTGCTTTGCACCATTGAAGCATTGTTTTGCTTTGTATTATTGGGAAGTGGCACTTTCAGAATCAGAAATCTGTCTTGAAGGACGAGGAACAATAGTTACCCTGAACATTGGATTTCATCCCTCCCACTTGTTTTGCTTTCTTTCATTTGTTCTTTGTTTAATTCCCCGCCACGTCATTCCATTGCCCCGAACCATAGTAACTGGTGATAGGAGCTCCCGGCGGCGCAGGGAACGCGGCACAGGATTCCTGCTGGGTAAATGTCTTGCTTAGAATGCTGTTACGTGAGTTTTCTCCCTCCCTTTTCCTCCTCTCACCCCCGAAGGCAACTGCTTTGGGGATTTTTTTTTTATTTCATATAATATGGAAAATGGGTATTAGCCATCAGTGATCCTAATCATTCTCCTAATTTCAGTCTTTCAAACATCTCTTTCCGCTGAAAAGGAAAAGCAAGATCTTGTGTCGCTCTGGTTTTCATTAACTTCCCATTGTGGTACTGGACATGGCAAATGCATTTGTTTCATATATCATCTCCGATTTGAAAAGCACATGAAAATGTTTTCCCATTTTCGATATTGTGTGAGTAATGTTCCTATTGAAAAGTAATGGAGTGAAGTTGTCACTTGTCAGTTCAGTTATTAAGGAGGATGACTCTCGGGTCTTCTTTTTGTAATAAAATAAATCAGTCGTAATCATTATGCTCAGGCATTCTTTCACAATAATCGACTGGAATCTGAATAACTTCTTAAAATTCCTGTAAAACTTCAGAGAAGTCATGAAGTGAGCACAGTGAGCTCACTCCTAGGACAGTTCTAGTGTTATAACAAGCCAAGATCAGGCAATTCAGGTTTTAAACATGGGTTAAATTTTCCTCATGCTGATTTTTCTTCATTGTGTTCAGATAACTTTTTGCAGCATCAGTCGCTACCTTTTCTTGCAATTCCAGCTTTCTAACCATCCAAAAATAGAAAAAAATAAAAAGTTCAAGTCAATATGATCAAACCCAGCATCATAAAATTGCTTTTCGAAGTAGTTGAGAACATTTCTCAAAACCACACAGATGTAAGTTAAGTGTATGCATGTATCTGTCAGATTTTTTTTTTTAATGAGAAGCTGGAACCTTTTTGGAGATATGACTGGAGGCTTCAGAGATGTGTCCTCTGATCTGCTGGGTCTTCAGACGGTGGAACTGTGACTCTTTAAACCCAAACACCTTTTCAAACGAGTCGATGGCTGAAAATTACAGGTGGTGTTGTAGTATGCAGATTTTGGGATGGTTGTGTACTTTTGCAGATTCTAACTTGCAACCTTTGAGTCTGTATTTATGTGTCAAAATACTTTTTTTTAATTGCTTTAAAGAAGAAAAAAAAAAAGCATCGTGTGTGTGAACCGCTGTATTTAATGGAGCACAAACTTTCTTTTTGCTCTGCAGTCTCGGAAAGGGAGTGACCCAGACAAAGAGAAGAAGGTCCTGGAGAGCAGAACAGATAGCATTGGAAGCGGCCGCGCAATCCCAATTAAACAGGTAATGCGAAATATTATTATTTTTTTTTAATGCTTTCCGTTGTTGGAGACACACCTCGGGTCTTAAGCACTGTGATGGCAAGCCAGTGCGCCAAGGGCGTTTGATGTGCTGCGGTGATGAATGTGGAAGTCACTCACTTGACATCAATTAGGAGAGGTTCCTATGTGTATTAAAATAGGATCATTAGAATAAGAAGAGGGAAAATGTGACAACAGGCCTAATGAAGTGCAGTCTGCTGGCCTGCATATGGAGCGGGTTTCCAGGCTGTGCTGGCTTCAAAGCTGCCTTTGTAGAGGGGGCTTTGATTGGGCCGCGCGCTGCCGGGCGGTGGGGTAAATCAGACCGCGCGACAAGAGGCCCTTGTGATCGCAGGAATAGCCTGATGTGGCCCTAATTTGCTACCGCAGACGGACATCTGAACACGGTTCCAGGCTGGTTTGTAACAACGAGGCAATTAGTTGTGATAATCATAGCCGGTGTGTCAGCTGTGCGCTCTTGTTTGTAATTTGCTAATGAAGGAATTGTAACTTTGATTAGGTTCAGTTTCATTTAGACCTTATTATATAAGAGAACGTTTACAGCTGTAATGTGTGGCCTTAATTAAACTTCCTCATTACACAACAGGACTTGAATTTGAGGATTTGTTTTGGTCTGTTTTACTAGCCTAGATGCACTTTCATTAGCCCGGAAACTCGATGCTAAATTGTAGCTGTGAACACTGCTTTGAAAGGCAAAAGCAATAGCGGCATCTAATGCGAAGTGTCAGGGTGAATGAGATCATTTACTTTCCCAAATTAAATTTCACTGAATTCATGCAGTTGAGAACAGCATTTGCATGGGATGCTTTCCGAATAGTTTCTGCCATCGTGTTTGCAAGTTTTTTACTTTCATGGGAGTTGTGCTGGAGAGAGCGAAAGTGCCAAGGGAGCTTATATTTTCTTCCCACATGGTTGTTTCCAGCTTCTTTTGGTGGCTTTCCTACCCTCCCCAGGGTCACTGGCCTCTTCTCATCATTCCTCAGCCCATGCTTCACCTTGCCAGGTAGCCCCGAGTCTCCTGTTTGGGGGGTGTTTGTTTTTTGGGGTGGTTTGGGTTTTTTCTTTTTGGATGTAAGGGGGAGGGGGGAGAGATAGTTTTGTACCCTTAACTGTTTGCAGTGATTTTCTTTCTCAAAGGCAGTTAAAAAGACCTTTTGGGACCATCAGGCAGCAAAATTGCTGTCGTGTCTGTGAATATCCAGTAGACAAATTTTAATCAAACACGCTGCAATTCAGAAGAGCAGTTTGAAACCAGATGAGCTCAGGATTTGGCTCTGCGTTCAGGGGAGGAGATTCCAGGCGTTTAAAACAAGCTACAGTTTTTTTCCTGCAGGTTTTGTATGGTACGAGATGGGTTAGACAGGCTGGAATACTTTTGGGTAATGCTAATTGAACAAAAGTGGCTGTGCATACAGCTGAGGATGTAAGAGTGAGGAACGTACTTCTCAATATTTATTCCAGGCGTACATATTGTTCTTCCCTAAAATGCTGTTGTATGAAGTTAATTTGATTAAAAATGCACTTGTAGGAAGAGTGCTGGATGATAGGCATGTAAAGTGTGGTTGTACTATACCATGTTGTGATGAAACACCCCCTACAATCTCTTGAATTTCTATGTTGAAAAATTTTCCCTGCAGCCCCTCCTTGTAGACTGAGTGTGACCAATCTTTTGGGAATGTGTACTATTTGTTATCAATCCCGATTACGGTACAAGCGATTCTCAGCAAATATTTGAGCGGGTCTGTAGTCAGCAGATAGATTCTGTTCATTGGGGTTGTAGAAGGGTGGTAGAGCGGAGGCTGAGCGGTGTGCAGCGCTGGAGGACGGCTGCTGTCGGTGGTATTTCACATCGTACTTGTTTTTGTCAAGAGAATGGATTTTGGAGTTTGTCGGGTTTCTACATTGTAGACAGTCTTCAGTAACCTGTACAAGACCAGCATCATGTACCCAATTGAAGCCAAAAAAGGTGGTGTAGGGAAAAGTGCCTTTGTGATGTGAAAACATTTGATTAAAAATTGAAATACAGTGTGAATTCATACTGCCAGTGTTTCGTTACAGTTTAAAAACATACATCTGTTTGAAGTGGTCTTTGATTGCAAACGACACTATTTCAAGCAGAAATGGCTCCTGAAGTCTGACCAGCGGATAGCTTTCTGTCTGACCACTGTTTAGATGGAGAGCTCCCATCAGGAGAGGTGGCACCAAGCCAAGTTGCTGATGTGACAGTGTTCTGGGTGGGCTCCGCAGGTGCGAGGCACTTGGACGTTTCTCTGAGGTGGTAGAAATTCCTGCTAGAAAAGATGATGTCTCTTTTATTTTATGCATTAACTGTCAATGAGGTTAGGGATGTGGAAAAAAAACCTTTGGACCTAGAACTTTAGTATGTCATGCTGCTGTGCTTCCTGCGATGAGAAACCCCTCCACATGCTCCAGTGACAAAGGGTCAAAACGCCTTTGCCAGCTGCATGCGTAGACTTTCCTAGTGTGTCTTTGGGACATCTTCAGAAGTGTGCAGTGAGCAGACCTTTTTAATATCTGTTGTCGGCCCTTTGTTTTATTCTCTGTAGGTCCTTATGCTATGTGAATAGCAGCATGTGCTTCTGGTGCAAGGCAGAAGTCCAAGCTCATACTTGCAGAGCAGTGCTTCAGTTGTGTTCGTTGATCCTATTAGCAGTTGGAAAAAAAAAAAAAAAAGATTGAAACTCATACAGTGAAAAAACTAATGGAAGAAAAAAAGTCTTGCTATTCAGATGTTGAAACCAGTGGCTTGGTTATTCAGTGTGTTCTGTGCTGCCTGTGGGTTGTTCTTATCTGCCCAGGGTCTCCCCAAAAACAGAAATACTATTTCCCAGCCTTAAAAGAAAAAAGCTAACAAACCCAAAACAAAACAAACAAACAAAAAAAAAAAAGCAAAAGACCCCAAGTAGTTAATTGGAGATATTCTGGTTTTGGGGAAGAAGTGCCATCTCTTCCAACACTGGAGGAGTACAGGAAAGGGGAGAGGAAGAGTTGGTATCATTCATGTATGTTTGTTTGTGGTGGGGAGAGAGCACAGAATGAATATTTAAGAAAATCAGCTCTCTAGGAAATGTGGAAAACACAATGAGTGACACAAGCTCCGTGTCACCTACAAATGCTTTCATGGCTCAGGTCGGTATTGCCGCAGTTGAGCCAGCATAGCTGTGGTTGATGTATGTCATCAACGTGGTGCTCTTGTATAGTTGGTGACAGCCTAAATTGATGGAGGAGTAGGGTTTCTCTAGGGACATGTATTTCCCTGGAGGTGTCCAAGAAACATGTAGATGTTGTGCTTCGGGACATGGTTTAGTGGGTTAGGTGGGGTTGGGTTGGACTTGATGATCCTTGAGGTCTTCTCCAGCCTTAATGATTCTATGATTCTCTTGTGGTTTCTCTAAATACACGTACACACTTTTTGAAGCAAGCTACGCTGGCATGAATTGTTGCTTAGAATTCTGTATCACAGGCTTGCTGGGACCCAGACACCCGCCTGCACAGCTGCTGGAGTTTGGTTGGGTTTTTGGTCAAAAGAAGCCAAGAGTTGCAACCTGCTCCTGAATTCCTGTTCTCCGTCCCTGAATTTAACACCTCCCTCCTTCAGGACTTTTTCCTTAGGCTAAAGCAATCCAGTCAAAAGGAGTTAATGATGTCCTTATTCTTTCTGTCCTTTCTAAATGTTAAAAATCACTTTTCACTGCAGTGCTAAATGTGGTTTTATTGGGCGAAGCCATATAACACTGTTCTGACGAACCCTCTTGCTCCTAGCAGAAACCCAAAATGTAGGCAATGAAAAGCAGGTGTGTTTTCAAAACGTGGCTGCTAAGTTCTGCCAAAATGCTCTAAGGTGAGTGAAATTTTGGGAAGGCTGATTTTCCAGGGAGGTACAGACGCCTTCTGCGGGCATAGTGGTATCAGCGTGCCTTAAATTCTGTGCTCTTAGCATCCTTTGAGAACCGTGAATGCCATAAATTTCCAAAAAGGGAAAAAAGTCTCGCTTGTGGGCTATTTAAATATCTTCTACTAATCAAATGGAGACAGAAAAAGTCTGGAACAGTATTAGCCCAAAGTTAAAATCCATAGAAAGTTCTGAGAAAGAGGTGGTTGCAATAAAAAAATATTTAAGCTATCTTCCCCAGCGCTGCTAATATTCCCCTTAAAGCAAACTTAGGGTGAACGGCTTACTCTGTTTGGAGCATCCTCTGTTCGAAACCATGTGTTCTGAAAACAAAGACTCGTTCCTGGCATCCTGAGTGAATATTTTGAAGCACATTTTAGGGTGACATACTTTCTAGGTTTGTAGCGTTTTGGGAAAATGACTTGGTTTTCTGCCGTCATGCTAAATCTTTATCAGTAGGGCATATTCAAATAAAAAGCCAAAAAAAAAAAAAAGGCACAACAAGAAAAATAAAAGCAAGAAGCTCAGCTCAGCGGTGAGTGGGCTTGTCATGTATTAATTTTTCATTGCTGTGGAGAATTGTACATACATAATCACTTGATTGCAGTGGGAGTTAGCGAGCTCCTATGGTGTCATTTGCATAAATCTTGTTAAGTCAATGGCAGTTAATGAAGTACAAATGAGCCTGGAGAAGGTGACATGCAAATCGTGGGTGGCAGATGGGAGGTCTGTTTTTGGGATGGCAGCTGTGTGCTCTTTCTCTCTTTATTTCTTTTTTTCCTCTCCTGCCCCCATCCCCCACAGTTTAGAGTGTAAATAAATACGTAAGAGCTGGCCTTGACTTTGTGCTTTCAGACCTTCTCCTCTTTGCCATTTGCACGTGATCACAGATGCTCATAGTATTATATAGCCCAACTATATAACCTTGACTGTTCTTTTGCCAAAAACTGGTCAAAATAGATTTTTGACAGGTTGCCTCAACCCTTGGCTTACCTTGGGAGGTGCTGTGCCTCTTGTGCCCCCAAATTCCTGTGTCGTTGAGAAGAAGCAAACTCGAAGCATGGCTAAAAACTGAATGTGCTAATGGTTAACGGTAGGCTAATGACATGGTGAAAACTTGCCATCCATGACTTGCAAAGGTCAACTTCAGAATCCATTCACAAATGGCCGTATTCATGGAGAAAGGCAAATATCTTATTTGAGCTTTACTTTTAAGTGATATTTCAAATTACCTTCTTTGCCTACCAGCTTGGCACATTTAAGTATATTAAAGTAATCTTAATGAAATTAGATATTTTGTCTTTTTTTTTTATTTTATTCTGAACTAAAAATGGCAAATATTTTTTAGGTCAGGGCTAGGATAGGGGTTTTGTCAGCAAATGGGGGTGGCATCACTGATTTGCTTTTCATGTACAAGAGTTTGGTTCCTGGATGCACAAGTTGCAATTTTTCCTTTAGATGGGCATAAACAAAACTGGAACTTCCCAAAGTCCATCTGAGTTTTATAAAAAATAGCATTAGACTCGGCAAAGATAGAATGCTTTCGACAAATGTCAAACTTTGCCTGAAAATACGTCACTTTGGTTAAATATCTTCTGAAATATTTGAGAAGTAGTATTGTAACTTATGATCTCTTATCAGCAATATTTTTTTAAGTAACTTGTAAATTGAGCTGTGCATTCCCAAGAATTTCCTCTTAACTTTTTTGTTTGTTTGTTTCTAGCCTGGCCATTGCATTGTCAATTTTTCATCCTTTCCCAGCTGCCCTAGCCATAGAAGAATATAACTGAAGCAATTCAGCAAAAACTTTCCTATTCAGGGAAGAAAATCGGTGCTATGTTTAAGATGTGCTTTGAAAAGCCCAAATACAGAATTTCTATGAAATGAATGCTTTGCAGCAGCCATCCGTGCTACAGAGGATGAGGAGGAGAGCTGCAAGGGGAGGCAGGATCTGCTGGTACCAGCCATTTCCCTTCTTCCCTGCAGCATGTCCAAGCTTAGGCTATCCGTTTGCATTTCTTCCCTTGGGTTCTGATCACTGTAGTTTCCAGACTTCTCTCTTTGTATCCTTTTAGCCCAAAGAAGTGGGGCTGGAGCACATTTATTCCCTACCAGTCTTCATGGCTTGAGTTCAGACAGAGGTTTGTAAAGCTTAATTTGGATTTTAATGGACTTTGCCCCATGTTCTGTTTCTGACCTCTTGCCTGCCCGCTGCTCCGTGCTGCTCGGCCGTCTCTTTCTCTTCGGTTCCTTCCAGCTGCAGGTCAGTCCTGGCTCTTCTTGACTCCTGCTTTTCCTCTCCCTCCCCTCCTTTCCCATTGGGAATTGTGAGCTCTAGCTGAGCACCACTTCCACGATTCCTGTGTGCAGTAACACACCGCGCTGCGTGATCGTGGTCCTTCCCCTTGAACCAGAACAAGCGTCGTACCTGCAGTCTGTCCTCCCCTGGAACACCCAGGGCTGTCTGCACAGCTGCTGGAGAACTTCAGTCACTGTGGCAGCGGCTTGGAAATGGGTTTTGAAAAGAAACCGTCTGCCACGTCTAGTCCATCAAACCCACGTCTGCAGTGCTCCTCGCTCACAGAAGAGCACGGTAATGCTTCAGGCAAGTGTCAGACCCAAGAGCCGCCACCGTCACAGACAGTGAATGCTCTCTGCAGCAGGTTTCCTGACTGTAAATGTTTGCTTTGAGTCTACCAAAAGAGAGAACAGAGAACCAACCATCTTAGCATCTATTCTTGCTTAATTCATATGACTTGACAGGGCGAAAGGAAGCGGTATAGCGAGAGCAGGACGGACATAGGGTGCTACAGCCAGTGCATCAGCATCCCTGCAACCCACTGGTGAGCAATAGGGCTGGTCCTGTGGCGTCTCTCTTCTGTCTACATTCAAAACCAGGTTAAATTTTGAAATAAAAATGGCTAATGCATGTAACGACTGAAAGCGGTTCAAAAGCAGGGTGGCAGCAAACAGCTGGAGGGGCACATCCAGCTCCAGGATTTACTTACTTTCGTTATACGTGAGTCTCCTGTAATGCCCCTTTCTGCACAGGCACTACCTGCAGAGCCAAAGCGTTCCCCAAAATTGTCACTGCTTTGGGGTGTATTTATTTGGTGCTGATGTATGCTTCTAGATAGTTGCTCACAAGCCAGTATCAGCATCTCTGGAGAGTGGCTTTCCAAAACTCGGAATTGATGTGACTAACAAAGAACTGGCAGATGACATGGTTTTATTTATTTATATCGAGCGCGAGGTGTAATTTCCTCTGTCACACTTCTGTCTAATCACAGTAATCAGTACCCAGATCTGCCTGTACAAACACGAGGGTATGTTTTTTTTGTCCAGATACTCATAGTGCTGAAATCTTCTGTGTAATTCCTCCGCAATTGTTTATAATCAGAACATACACGTTTTGCTGTGTTTTTAAATTAGCTGATTACCAGTTATAAAATGTTTTGTACTTGCTGTGGTTCTGTAAATTGTTAACTGGTAGCTACCAGTATAATTAAATATTTCAGAGCACTTGGCTGTGGTTGCACTGAACTGTGAAGAAATAATGTTATATAGCCAATCAAAAAGAGATACTTGTAAACTCATTTAAAGCGTCAGAGTGTGTTAGGACTATCATGGTGATGCTTATTGCAGGAGAAATTAAAGATACAGTTTTGTGCTAAGAGGCAATACAGAAATTAGTTCCTGAATTAGTTGTTAATTGATTTGGTAATTCCCTCGGGTCTGCATGCTCTTTTTTTCCTTTTTCGTTGTTGCATTCAGTTAACAGTGACTATTCCCAGTGCACTCGAAATATTTTTTCCAATTAGATCAAATGTGCCCTTACATCAGAGGAATGGCTACAGCTACACGTACCTGCCTGGAATAACGTTTCGTTTGACTGCGAAAGCTGAGTTTGTGTGGTTTTCTGCTGGTGATTTTCAGATGCCATCCCAAGAAAAGCAGTAGTCCTAAGTATTTGGAATAAGATAGCATTAAAAAGTTCCAGGATTGCATAGGTGTTTTTAGCCGTTGCAGAAGGCTTGCTTTAATTGCTGCCTCTCTGATTCCATGCAATGGAAGGAGATGAGATGGTTTGGGTCAGTGCAATTCGGGTTGATTCTGCTGGTTTGCCTTCCTGAGATTTCTGGTGGTTCCAGGAGAAAGATGGAATTTGAGTCTTTGGCTTATGAGGGTCAAATTTCTACCACGAGTCTCTTAGTTGGTGTCTTCCTAGCATTTGAGAGTCCCTAAAATATGAGTTTTCTGTCTGCTGTGAATACCTGCAGAAGTTGTGCAGGGATAGTCCCAAATGCGCCAAGACCAAGGTGAGCAGCCTACAGATGCCCC
Source organism: Syrrhaptes paradoxus (assembly GCA_013400615.1). NCBI lineage: Eukaryota > Metazoa > Chordata > Aves > Pterocliformes > Pteroclidae > Syrrhaptes > Syrrhaptes paradoxus. Next base: position 105,296 of record VZTO01013932.1, read on the forward strand.
ACAGGCATATTTAATGATCTATAAATAAGATATTATTAATGAACTTTACAGAGAAGTTAGCTTTTTTTTTTTTGACTGCCTGTGACTGTGACCTGAAGCTGATGGGAGCCTCTGGTCCTCGTAACAGAAAGAAGCTGGTTTCAGGGTAACTTGCTTCAGAGCTCTTCCCAGCTCATAATTTAGTGGTTTCGGTACAATGTATGTGATAGTAAACATAATATTCTATGTTTTACTGAATTTTGCTTGATAAAGAAATGTATTTAAGTGTTTGTTAGTGTTGATTTTGGCAGGGGGCCAAAAATAATACAAAATATTCAAAATATTCAAAAAATAATACTCCATTTGTCTGTATGACAATCTCCACAGTGAGCGAGAGCAGAACGCTGTCTTCTAGGGCAGTGATGGAAGGTCATAGTATAGAACAACTTAAGGAAAATATATGAAAACATTTTGTTTGCTTAATGTTTTTTATATCCATGTTCATGCTTTAAGAGCTCATAGATTGCTTATGATTGTCAGTAAGAGGTGTCCAACTTCACCCTTTTTTTTCTTTTCTTTTAATACTGTCCAAGTGTCTCATGCTCTTACTTATTTCTTAAAAGAGATAATAAAAAACTTCTGGGTTTGACGAGCAGCTAATAATTTCCTAGCTGACACATCAGGTGTGATTATAGCTCTTGCCCATCATTAAGATTCAAAAGGAGATATTCCAGCTTCTGTTTGGAGTAGAGTGTTGATCAGGTTAAGCATGTTTTGAGAGACTGTGGGAAGAGGCTGGAAATAGGGAGGAGGAGAGTGCCGGAAGACCTGTCAGCTTGTACAGAAATACTAAGGCAGGAGCTTGTCATATAAAAAATAAATTTAAAAAAATAGGCAAAAACCCCACCTGACTGTCTATAAAAGGAGCAGCTGCTACTCTTCAGGATAAACCAGTCAAGGATCCATTTTCCAGTGCTGCGTTCATAAGAGAAGGGAGAGAGTATTCATTTTTTCCAAGGCTTGAGTATGAATGTCCTCATCATCATGCGCCTGGTGCTTGATGCCAGCAGAGAGTGGGTTCCCCCAGCTCCATGCCTTGGGTCCCTGTACCAGTGCAGCAGGTAGGACTGGAGCCTGCAGAAGGCAAGCCGAACAGGCTCTCCAGTGGAGCTTTGGGGAATTTAATCTGCTTGGGGTGCACGTTGAAAACAAGTACAGAACGTGGTGGAGAGGTGTCAGAGTACTTTGGGGAAGACGAGGAGGGAAATGATTGAAAGCAATGTAGGTATAAAAGAGAACATCCATAAAGGAAGCCATAATACGACTTCAAAAAAATTTATTAGAATTTTCCAGTGCTAAAATGGTGTAATATATCAAGGTGGCATCTCAATGTGACATGCAGAGATTGGCAGCAATGAGGTCACTAAGGCATCTTCACTGGTGCCCTTAGGCTAAGGACTGGCACCTGGCCAAGAGCCTTTGGCTCAAGGTGGTTGTGTCTAAATAGTGCTTTGCTGGTTGCATCTAGAAAACACTTACAAGAGGCTTTCTTTTTCTTTGAGCCTTCTATATCCACCTAGATAATTTAAAAAAAAACAAACCAACCTCGACAGCTTTTTGAGTGCATGGTTTTGTAAATGGAGAGTGGAAATATTGACCTTCAGTTATGGTTAATGGATGGGACCTGGAGGTGCCTTCCTAGGGGTGATCTCTCATCGAGCAATGATGGTGGTGGAGAAAATGATGGCAAACCCTTCAGGACCGTGATGTGCCTTCAGAGTTGCACCTACTTACTGTGGTTGGTTTTTCAGTTCATGGAAGATTGTTCAAGGTGTGGGTGGCAAACGAAATGTTCCGCTGGCACAACCGCCTTTGTTTGGAGGTGCCGTCCTGCGTTGGAGGTGGGTTGGCGTGCAGCTGGGCTGGCTGCCGTGGCTGGAGCTCTTCCTCCCGGGGCACGGGGAATGAGGCCAGAGGAGTGACAGAGCAAGATTAAGTAGAAAGCTTATGACAGTTAGCAAGTGAGACTGCCTGCTAGACTTGGGTTGACACAACGATTATTAATATGTTGTAAAGATGTTTTGGGGATTCCGCCGTATTTGTATGGTTGCCAGCAAAATGTTGACAGTTGCATTGTGGTTAATAAATTCATTTAGATTTATAAGCATTGTTTACAGAACCTGTTCGCCTGCTGAAACTCTAACAGCATCTGTTCCTTCTTACTAATTAACTGCTAATTACGAATGAGCTTTGTGTGTTTGTCAGTATAACTGGCTCATGCATTTTGTAAGGAACATTAACAAATTGATTTACATAGTGGTAAAGCAATCAAAAGAGTAAACTGAACAGCATGCATTTAAAGCCCTTTAGCCTCATTTCTTGAATGAGACAAACTTGGGGCATTCTAAATATTTTCATCATTCTTTTGCTACCTTTTAATTTTGTGGTAATTGCATGTGGATATGAATCAGGGGTGTTGGTCCAACATCGCTTGTTCCTTGTTTTTATTAAAAAAAAAAATCATCATCAATGTTAGGATTTGACGCTTGTGAGCAAGCATTTATCCTGAGTATAAGGAGCAATGGCAAATTAAAAATAGTAGATGGCATGAAGAAGGGGTATTGCTATTTGGGGGTTAGGGGGCCTTTGAAATAAATGTAAGTACTCTGAGTATAACTGCTTTGTCATCCATCTTCGGAATGCCCACTGTGGAAGTCCTTTCACTTCTGTTAAAATACTATTTTCTCTAATCTTACTTTTATTCTTCAAAAACCTTCTGACTGCAGTAATTACCAACACATCTTTTGATCAATCTTGGCAGACAGGCCAGATGTTAGCACTTAAATATTTTGAATTTAAAGGGAATAATGCAGTGGTGCAATTTTTACAAAGAGAAAATAAATGTTTGTTTATTTTGCTTGAGAATAAAGAGAAAATTCAGATAGCTGAATGTTCTGTTTATTTTAAAGGCTCCTTCACGTTCAGATAAATTGGAGATGAGTGGTATGATTAGATGACATGGATATATTTCACTTACAGTTGTCCTAGAGCTGTAAAACTTGAAATGAGCCTTGTAACTAGTATTAGGGAGAAGATGAAAGTAATGCAAACACAGAGCTGCAGGATTTAGTTTTCCTGAGCGGCTTAATATAACCGTGAAGAATACACAGAGTGGTTTAGATAGACTAAAACTTGCCAGAAAAACTCAATTGCTTTTTTGATAGAATTTCAAAATAAGTGCATGAGGCAAACATAACAGATGTAAAATATTTGGATTTTAGTAAAGCATTTTAGTACTGCCTCGCTATATCTTAATTGAGAGTTTATCCAAATGTGTTTGGCTAAAAACTGTGATGTGGATTGGAAATGGTGTGTAAGCTCATAAACAAAAGCTCAAGCCAGACCACAGCCTGAGCTGGCTGGAAGCAGGAACGAGCTTTGTTCGGCACCAGGGCTGGTGCCATTCAGCAGTGCCATCAACGATAGTGCTGGAAGCGCAAGCAAGCAGCCATCGTGTTAGTCATCCCTAGGATAAAGCTGAAACATCATGAGAGAGGGGCACATGAGAAAGGAGACAAGGACTGGAGCTTGTGACGAAATGTGATTTCACTTTTAAAGATGCGAGTCAGTTAATAGAAGCTAAATCATCCTGATCTCTCCTAACTACTTGGACATGCCAGACTCTTCATGTTCACCAAATTCTTGACGAAGCAGTGGGTGCTGTCTCATGCTGCTGCTATGTGCCTGCTTCAGAAAGCAAGTGGTTTTTCATCCTTATTTAAAATTACCATGAAAACAAGAATAATGTGGTAGAATAAACTAGGCAGGAAGATGGGTGGTGAACTCAGGCTGCTAACCTGAGTTAAAACCCAGCTACCCAAACTTCTGCTGGTTTAACCCAAGTTGGGAAGGTGTGTGTGCTTATGATATCTCCCTGAGACACTTCTCCAATGACCAGCTCGAGATCCAACTCAAGCATTGGGTGTGACATGTGAGCCGTTTGGAGTCATACACTGCAAGATACACACAAGCTCATTGAATACACACACCATGGTGAAGGGTTCAAAGCAGCGTGTCATGGATTGACCCAACTGGCAACCAACTATCACGCAGCCGCTCACTCACCCTCCTTCCTCCTCCCTCCCAAGCAATGGAGCAGCGAATTAAAGGGGTCAAGGGAAAAGAGACTTGTGGGTTGAGATAAGAACAATTTAATAAGTAAACTACAATAAAACTGACTGATAATAATAGTAATAATAATATACAAATGAGTGATATACAGTGCTCTTGTTCACCACCCAATGACCAAGGCTCAACACGTTCCCAGCAAACAATCCTGGAGCAGAGATAATGTCTCAAAACTGCGTTGCTGGAAAAGAGAAGAGCCCTGGAGCGTGAGAGTGAAAGCCAGCTTCTGGGCAGAGCCTCATCTATATCCTGGGCTTGATGTGCATGATATGGAATAGACCATTGTCTAATTTGAGTCCTAGTCCTAAACCTGAGGTCAATTCCTAAGCTAGTAACTGGGGCTGTGCTCCCTCCCAGCTTGTCTTGCTGCTGCATGCTGGCAAAAGCAACGGGAAGTTGGAAGCATCCTTTGACTGGCAGCAGCTGTGAACACCAGTATGTTATCAGCTGCCTTCTCAGCACAAATACAAATGCAGCCCCTTGCTAGCTACTGTGAAGAAAAGTATCTCTGTCCCAGCTGAACCAGGACACAGTGCTAGGGAGAGGATCCCCCTCGGCGGCTCTAAAGCCTGACCAGTCTCTGGCGAAGGGTCTTTTCCACTGGTCATTGCAGCAATCGGGGCATGGTTGCACTAGTGATGTGAGTTCCTCTGTCACATTGCTGCTTGTGACATTGGAGGGCTAATTATGGTCTGTAATGTTCTCTAAAGGAAACAACATAAGCTTAGTGACATTAATTTTATTTTAAAAAAGACAGCGGGGACTGTTAAGACTTAGAGACAGATTCTGTAGGTAAGTCTGAGCACTGAGTATATTTCTTTCCCCTTTATAACTAATATGACTCTTTGTCACAAAAGAAAAATGCCAAGACGTACCGTTTGCAAAAGGGTTATATCATAGTATATCACCCTATTATGAATGACAGTATTTAAATGGTTGGGTAGAGAACTGAGGAACTGCTACAAATCAAGTAGCTAGATTAACATCTACTGTTCTCGTGTGAATATTTCAGGGGGGGGATTAAGAAATCTTTGAGTGCAGGAGGTGCTGGAAAGAAAAATCAGTTAAAACAACAAAGTGGTTGAATTGTTTAGAAATTCTGCTATCTGAAAGTAAGCAGTACATGGGGACAGGAGAGAATACGGACTGTTTAAGGCAGGTATCATCACTTTAGGAATCAAAATTTTACAAGCTGTTCTGTCACCAAATTAAAAGCAAACTTTTTGTGGGGAGTGACGCGCTCTGAATCCTAGACTAAAAGCAGAGTAGTGAGCTTTGAGCAAACCGGGTGACAACAAATTGTTCTCAGGAGGCAAACAGAGCGGATATGGAAATATGTGTAGTTGGTGTGCTTCACATAAAATAAATACTCGGGTCTGATTCTTTATAAAGTATATAGATACGCTTATTCTTGTGTGTGTGAGCTAGGTCTCCTGGGGTACGTGCATTTTTTTTCAGGTTTCCAGTGCCACATCTGGCAGGTGAGCTACACAAACCTTTTCTCCTGGAGTAAGAGGCACTCACATCCGTCCCTTGCTGAAGCGTACTCAGCGTTTTGAAGATTGACATGTCAGTTTTGTTTAAGCTAATGGCACGGCAACGAACTTCTTCAGAGCGCTTTCTGAATTGGCCCTTTGTACAGCAAGTGCTGCTGTTGGTTTGTACTTCCTGGCAGTGCTGCCTGTGTGGCTGAGAAATCATACACGCGTGGTCACTGCTAGAGCTTTAGTCTGGCAGCACGATGATTTCTGTAAGTGATTCCTGATGCAGATTAAGTCATGCTTAATTCAAATTAAGTGACACTTCTTAACGTTGGTGTGATGTCGTGAAGGAAGAGGTTTCTCACGTGTTTATGGGAGCAGGAAGGCTGCAAGCTCCTTGCTTCTGCAGGAGGTGAGGAGGCAGCCAAAAGCCAGGAGCTTTCCAGGGGAGAGCAGAGGGGAGACAATGCTAGTGCAATGGGTGGCAGAATTGGAGGGACACAACTCAAATGGAAAACTTTGCTGCTGTGAGAAGCCGCATGAGAAGCAAGGAGAAGCAAAACCTGTATTAACCAGGTGAGAGGAAGGAGGGCAAATATTGAACAAAAACGATGAAGGAGATGAGATGAGAATCTTTGGAGGGCGGTAATACCTAAGTGTGCTCGGAGAATCTCTCTGCAAGAGAGATCTCATTTCTGAATTCATGGCAGATACAGGCCTGTCTTAATTCAGGGACCGTACCTTCTAAAATCAAGTTTGGTTTAAGTTTTTATTCTTTTGCAGGGTTGCTTTTTGTGTAGGTAATTTCTTCTCCGGACTCGTCTTAGAGTGTTGGCAATTGTGGCAGAGAAGTTTTATTCTTCCATAGCCCCGTAGTGTTCAGGTGCCTGGTTTGCTTTCCTTGGTGGTTGTTCTCCCCTAGTCCCACTCCAATACTGAAACATGCAGAAGGATAACTTTAAAAATCTGAAATATTTAAGTTTGTGGCTGATACAGCTAGTGGAAAAATCTTACTCCCAGGTAATGTATATTTATTCACACATTTTATTAAAAAGAGGATTTGATGTAGAAATTCTTGGTTCTTCTGACAATGCCTCATCAGTCAGTAGTTAGGTTTGCTGGTCAATGACTTCTGCTGTGTTGTGGTTTTTCTTTTGTTATATGCTTTTAGTTGTTCTGGCTTTTATATTTAATGCCTGGCAGATTTGGAATTTTAAATTTAGTGGTTCTTTTTAAGATGAGCCAGTGTCTCTTGGGTTTTCTGTTAAAAACAGAAGTTGAACAAGTTGTGTTCCTTGCATCCCCAGCTGAGAATAAAAATGCTCCATGTACAGTGAAACTGCAGAACAGAAGGTGTTTTCTGCGTGGTGGCCTTCTTTTAGCACATTGCTGAGCTGTACCCTCTGCACAGCATCTCCGGTCTTCTGCCAGCAATTTTAAACAGACCCGCTGTCGCTGTGGCCTGAAATTCGTGTTTTTAAAAAAAAAAAGAGAACTAGTTACCTGATTTTTTCCCCCTTGCCTTGTTTTAGGGGTGAGAAACAACATGTACTATGCTGGTACCCAGCCGTGGGCAGGCTCACAGTCCATGCTCCTGGTGGAACAGCCAGAGCTCTAACTGCAGTCTCTCTGCTAAGTTAGGGACATTCAGTTTTATAGGCAAATAATAAATGTCCCAAAACTTGTCTTCCAGCAGAACACCGCTTTGGTATCCCTGCCCCTCTGTCAAACTTGTCTGGCATGGAACTTTTAAAAAAGGAGTGGAAAGGAAACTTCAGGTATTGTCTCTTAGAAACCTGCTGAAAATGCTTGTGGTTTTTGTACAGCTGATACTGGTTACAGCGTGCTTGCCAGCGTGGAGGAAATAGTCAGCCCTGTTGATTGGTTTTATTGTTTGCTTTCACCAGCAATGTCGGGGTTTTGTACCAGCGAGCCTTTCTGGTATCCAGGCATTATGGTACCTGCTATTCTTTATATGAGTGATGATAACACCATGCTGTTCCTTCCCTGTGCAAACAGATAACAGGATGTCAGTACAAGCGCATTGAAGGGGTTTGTACCCTGTATAAGTATCTTCAAGTAACTTTTTTTTTTTTTTTTTTTAAATGAAAGGGGGTACCTCATGTTAGAGGTTTAGACGAACAGGCATGGGAAATTGTATGTGTTAGTTACAATTCTTTTCCATTTTCTTTAATTACCTACCCGTAGTGTATGTATCTCTCATTAATGGGGATTGTGGCTAGTCCTGGCTGTGAAGAGCTCTCACCATTAAAGTAGTGATAATAGTAACAAATTAATGTGCATCTGCCCTTTTTCTTAGGTGTGTGAAGAATAGCATATTAGGACAAACTAGTTGGAGAAACTACGATTTAAATATTTTAGCAAGGCTATATCTACCACTTACCGGGTGGATTTCTAATGAGTTCCTGGCAGTGTTGGCTTTCCAACGTGGCTGCACAGTAAATGTGGCTTTTCCCTGGTTCTCTGGTTTTGCGGCTCCTTGGATTGATTCTCTTTCAGCTGAAAGGTATCCTGGTGGTGGTGGTGTTCACCAGAGCTCTAAGGAAAAATGACTTTGTTCTCTGCTATGTTAAATTGGCTGGTTAATTCTGGTGTTATTTACCCTGTAATTCATTAGTTTTACTCTACCATTGGCAGCTGACAGGCTGTAATTTCATGCCTTGCAATAAAAGATGTCTCATAATCTGCTTCATTTAGCAGCAAGAGAATTTAATGAAATTAACTGCAGTCCTAATTATGCCAGTGAATACTAAAGACTGCTATCAAGTTTCCTCAGGAAAGGACAAGGTCCACCTCATGAAGGGTTTAGAATATAATTTCCTGGGAAAAGTTGCAAATGTCTCCTTCTATTGGCCAACAAGGGCCAATTACAAGTGCTGATACGACTTTAATGAACTAGTTTGTTCTGAGTACGTCTCATAAGGAATAATAATTTTTTTTTGTTTTTGAGGAAATTTGTAGAGGGTTTCTCTCCTTAGAATAGTTGATCTATGAGAATTTGTTACTTCTGTTTTGAAGACTTTTTCCTTGTCTTCTGTGATGCCTTGTGCTGAATACTAGCAGCTGAAGAGGCTTTAGGTACGGAGTGAGGCTGGTGGTTTTTGGAGGCCTTCATCCCAGAGGTCAACAGATAATTTGTTCTCTTGTGGCATCATTCATCGGAAGTTCATAGCTCAGTTGCACAAACGCAGCAATTTGAAAAGAAATAAGAAAACTCCCAAAGGAATATGATGGAAGAGCGCTGACGTTGCACAAAGGGAAAAGAAGAATCTCTACTGAGGAGCATTCCTAGGGCTGTGGAAACTCTGAGGCTGTTCTTTGAAATTTTATATAAGGTTTCTTCTGATACTTTTTTTTTTGGCATATTCGTGAGTTCATATTGGAAAGGTCCTTCTCTCTTTGCTGCCAGGGTTTTCTTGATTTCCATTCCAAAGTATTGGTTGATGTATTTGCCAAATGTGCGCTAACTGCTTTCTAAGCACTGCCACACTTAGGCAACATGATGTGAAATGTAACCGCCGTTTTATGGCTTAAACGATGTTAAATGTAGTTAATTGGAAAAACTTTTAACTGCAGAGAATTTCCCTGTGAATAGCCTTCATAATAACCATCTCACTATAAAACGCAAAATGCTTTGCTCACAAGGACAACTGTACTATAAAGGTGAAGTGTATTGATCAAATTACCTGAGATAATAAACTTCGGATGAATAACTCCTCTATTGATGAATGGGAGAAGTCTTCCTTTTTGCCTAACGCTGTTAGTGTGCTGGGAAGGCGATTGAGAGAAGAGCATTACAGAGTGCCTGGTTGTTTCAAGCACAGTTTATATTTTTAAGTTAAATAGCTGTGTGAAATAGTTGATGGAAAATGGCACTGGAATTTTTTGCTGTTTCTATTCATGGGGTTTTTTTGACGTAATTTGTTCAAAGTGCTACAAAGACAGAAAGTTCTAGGACTATATAAAAGTGAATATGTATGGGAACATGCTGTTCCTTCCCTTTTTTCTGGGTGGGGACTTCAGGAATTTGTTACAATTCCAGGAAAGAAAAGCAAGATGATGGGTCTGTCTGCCTTTTCATAGCAGCGTGAGCTTTTTTTTTGACCAGAGGTGTCAGCTACCCAGGCAACTTCAGATGTCTAAATTGCAATAAACCTATTTCGGGTCCCTTGTTATCTGTCAGAATGCGAACAGAAAAATATATTAGTATTCAATGTCTAAGACACCTGTAGCTGCATATATGGGTGAAGAACTAAGAGCTGAAGAGAATTGGATGGTTTTTAAAAACCCATTAAAAGAAGATTTTGGAATGTCTTGTTGGTTGGAGTGAGTAGAGGCCATATGGAGTATTCAGACATACGTGTCCTTGAAGTGTGCTATCTGCCATCAAGTGAAAAAGACTGGAAGTTAAGAAGAACCACAAGGTGCTGATCAACCGCAGTATTTGTATGGAAAGGTTTAACACTATTGCCCAAAAAGAAAGGTTTTCAGGGAAAGTACTCAACAGTAAAAGCATGGCATAAGCTTTTCAACTTAATGCAGAAGAGGAACGAGGGAGTAATATTAAATACTAAAATAATAATTGGATTTAAAATTGATTATGATGAGGGAAAGTATGGAATTGATACTCATAATAGATGCAGAAGCTCAGGATGGAAAGATATCTAAAAGATAGCCAAGTTGACTTGGCTGCTGAATGTGATGATGGTATTCAGAAATTTTTTTTTCTCAAATTTTTAAAGGCTCTGTCAAAGCAGACAGCCTTTAATTATGGTTGAATTTGTCCATGTGATATACTTTAAGATCATTAGACATGCAATATGAAGTTTTTCAGTTATGGAATGAAAAACATGTGTTCAGTTTGTAAACATAAGTAATAGTAAAATAAATCCTTTTTAATGAAGTAATAACCAAGACCAAAATATTAGTTCTAGATACCGTCATATAATCATATCTTTGCAGTGAAGAGCTTGCGTAGTGTGTATCGACTGGCCCAAGTATTTTACTGAGCTGTTCTTATGTCATTTGCCATATACCCACTATGAAAAATGGACCTAAAAGGCCACACATCTTGAATGAACCAAAACATTGTATCATAAATATACTTTGCAGTAATTTGAAATGGGACTTAGTGCAGAAACAGACCCAATGCTGGGTTCCTTCCTTCTGTGTATCAGAAGAAATTATTCTTTTAAAAAGTTGTGAGATTATATGACGTGAAGTTTTGAGATCGTGCGAATGTGATCAGGTTGTTTCATATGTACATATAGGTGTAGATACATACACACACATATATATATGAAACCCTCATGTAAAAAAATAGATGTAAAAAACATTATCCTGTAGAAATGGAAAATCTAGAGCAGAGTGAAACAGGGATTTGAGAATATCCGTGCGTTCAAAAGGTGAGAGCAAGACAGGTCTGCGGTCTTTGGAAAGAGATGAAGAGAAGCCTTCTTTCAGCGGCTGGGATTGATTCTGCGGGGCTCAAACAGCTGGTGTCAGGCACGACGCAAGGGGGCAAGAACTTACGCTGGAGGAGAGGCCAGGCACTGCGGGAATGCGTCTGGAATCTGAATAGCGATAAAACATATTTTTTTTTCTTTTTAATATGTTACATGCAAAATTCAGTTTGGGTTATTAGCAAGTGTTAGCTTGGCCAAGGGTTTTGAGAGCTCATTCCTTAGCGCAGTTCGTTTTTGCTGGCTGTCTTCGTCTCTTTGGAAGAAGAATGTTTAGTTGATACCTGCGAGCTATACCGCCAAACCTTCAGTGCCCAAAATTAAAAGCTCGATTTAAAATGTGAACTAGATCAGAAGCCCACGGAGGCAAAAACGTGGCTGTGAGAAGGGGCTTTGATGTCCGTAATGTCTATTGTTTAATGGCTGGGGCTTGCTTTCAAATGCCAACGCACACCGTGGAGGCCTGGCCCTCCCATCGCGCAACAGAGGGTGCCTTGGGTGGCAGGGGGAGAAGAAGGAGAACCCTTTCCTCCTGCCAGCACAGAGTTGACAGGTACGAAGGCTTTTGGAGATCTTTTTTAAGAAATTGTGCGCTAAAGTGTGCAAACCCTTTAGTTTTGCACGTGCGAGGGAAAGTTCGCAGTCAGTCAGGTTTTATCTCTTAATGAATAGAGACTGCTGAAGTAAGGGTTGGGTAATTGAGTTTATAATTAATTAGCCATAACCCTCATCAGATAAAGCAGTTGTCGGGATTTTTTTTTTATCTCCTTTCTCTCCCCAGGGCCTGCCCTTCTTTGTCCTTGCGCTGACAGCCAGCACTTATCTGAGACCTTCTCCAAGCCCGTGCCCATCAACGCCTCCTCCCCCGGGCTGGGTTTCGGTGGTCAGCCTGGACCCCCATTGTCCTGTGCGGCTTACAATCAGCCAAACTGTCGGTGCCGGGATGATGAATTAGCAGTAGGAGTTAACGTGTAGGTGAACTCCAGATTGGAGTGGCGATAGCCGGCCCAGCGGCTTCTGTGCGTTAGTCACTCTCCCCGGCGCTGAGAAGCCGCTGACACTTTGCGACAAAGAGCTTAAAAAGGTAGATTTAGTAAAAGAAATGGGGCATTTCTCCGGAAAGTTAGGGTGTGTACAAAGAACCCTTAATTTCTTCTGCTGTGCGATATCGCCGCATCAATACTCAGAAAATAAACTAGATTTTACACTGTTTCTTTGGGTGAACTTATCTCCCTTAGACTGTGGGCTGGACGGGTTTGCTGGCAGTAGGGCTACAAACTTTAGACACCTGTCTTAAAAGCATCAAGATTGTAAAAGGTGCCTAGTGTCTCTGCCCCTCGAGCTAGATTAAGGGGATTTGGACGTGGAATTTATCCTCTATCAAAGCACTGTCCTTTTCCGGCCGCGTCGGAGAAAAGGCACTTTCTTGCTGCGTTTACAGCAGGCTGGTGGCATTGAGCTGGGCTTTTTGACTGAGGTTTACCTGCTGGAGGAGAAAAATGTTCAGAAACAGGTCTGTGGGTTTTCTCTTCATCGGGAGTTTTTGAATTAGAGATGAAGACTCCCGTGTCTCACAATATTGACTTCAGACTCTGAATGAGCACCATTTCTCCTTAATCTGAGTGGCAGCACTAGCAAATGGAACTGAGTCTCTTGATGCTAGAAAGGCTTGATCTTGATTCTTTTTGAAAATGTATAAAGCATTGTTCTTCTGTGGTCCTCCTTAATTTCCAAGTAGACTGGTATAGCTTTCCTTTTTCCCTGTCATTTCCGCAGCAATGTGCGGTTTCAGTTTGACTTCAATTCTTTTTGGACTCGAGCAGCAGAAGCTTCCCTGGGCGCACATATGCCTTTCTAGGATCTTACTGAAAGTTAAATCAGTAATATATTAGTTAACCTCCATTTAAGATGACAGTGTAAGTGCATAAAAGATATTACTGATGGCAGAACAAACCTGTTCCATTTTGGAATAATAGCTTAGCAATTGTCCTAGTGGGTCTTACAGCCCTGCAGCTGCTGTGCTCTGATGCCTGTGCTTTGTGGAACTCTTCAGTTATGCAAGATGCGTACTTCATCCAGGCATAGGAAAGCAAATTCTCATGTACCTCGCTGCTGACTGGCTGATCAAAGGGAGGAGTAAAGGAAACAATTGTGTAACTTCTCCTTTGGCATGGGTTGTGAGAAGTGAAATTCCAATTAGAGATGTAGGAACTTTTTTACCCCCCCACCAAGAATATTTGGAGTAGATATCTAAAGGAGTCGTGAAATAGCCATCCCTGGAGGTGGCTTCAAGGGTGACTTGGAGATGGCTCTTCAAGAGTCAACTGGACAAGGTCTTAAGCGACCTAACCCCTGTTGGCCTGGCGCTGAGCAGAGGGCTGGACTGGATGACCTCCAGAGGTCTTTCCAACATGTCTTGTTCCAATTCTATAAATCTAGGTGGTGTTCAAGTAATCTCGTGAACAGAGTCATGTTTTATCCATTGCTGATGTTGACGCTGCTGGAACAGTAGCAACATACACACTTTCATTTCCATGAATTTAGCTTCTCTTAGGTCATCTAAAAGAGGAAGAAAAGATTGCTGGAGGATCTCTCTGAGAAGAGTAAAAATCAACGGTGGCATAGTAAGAGGTCCTCTGTTCTCAGTGGCAGAGTCCTGCTGCATTGCAGGTTCTGCTCCTCTCTGATGGGAACACTGCTGCCATTCCGAAGGGCGTCGTGGAGGCAGCTTCCTGACTTTTTTTCACCAATGCACAGATGAGAGAAAAATACAAAATAGCCTCTGTACGTGAGTCTTAACCTCCCCCCCACCCCAAAAGCTATGTGTTCAGTTTTTAAACTGTATGTTGTATATGGAGACAGGAGTTGCCAGTGGGTATTGGAGTACCTTGACCAATCTCTCCAATTCCTCTAATTCTGTGATGAAAAAATGAAAACCTCTCTGCTGGTGATCAACAATCTTTTAATGTGGTGAGGGGAGCCTCTCACAGCACAGGTGAATTTTCCTACATGCGGCTCCTGCTTGTGGGTCAGAAGGGCTGGTTTTGTGTCTTGCATCTGAGAGTGAATCGAAGGAGCAAACAGCCTTAGTGTCCCCCAAAGAGGCACTTAGTTGTGTTTTATATGTGAGAGAGACCAAGCATGAATGCAGTGGAAGAAAAAAAGATAATAATGTAAAAACCGTGCCAGAATTTTTTTCCAAGTTGAAAATTTGTGCTTCAAGTGAATATCAACCTTGTATTATGCTGTTTCATGTAGAAGGATAAGTAAGTGTGCATTGCTTTTGATTCTAGGAAACAGTGAGGGAAAAAGATTTGGCTTTAAATTTGAGTCCAAAATGTAAGATTTTTTTGAGAATATTATCCTTGAACAATTTTTTTAAAGCAGAGCTGACAGTGTCTTCCAGAAAACGGCTGTGGATTAATAGCATTGATTCAGTCTGATCAGATTAGTGTTTACATGGTTGATTTTATGGTAGAAGAATAGTCTTGTTTAGTTTTCACTGGATGTTTTTTGTTATCAATAGTGTATTGTATATTAAACTAATAAATCATATCTATAATAATAAACTGCATACTAATGTAGAATTGTTTTTTTCTTTTGTACAGGACATTTTCTTTAATACCCCTTTTATTATAGTATCAGAGAAAACTCTGTGTATAGTAGATCAGCTCAAGCTCATTATTTTGCTGGAGTCATGGGAAATACCAGTTAAATTTTTCACAATGCCAGTGCCCGAAGTTGTCTCATCCTGGTGCTGTGGCACTTCACTAACACACTTGCTGGAAAACTGAAGGCACAGATAGATGTGATGCAGTCCCGTGTGCATCCACAATCCTGACATCTGCTGTGCATCCATGTCTCGTGTCATTACATCCCACGAGCGTTGGGGTGATACACTTAATTGAAGCCTCAAAATATTCTGGGGATTCAAAAGAAAAACTTTGCATTGAAAACGATGCCTGGGGATGGGTGGTGCAACCTGATATTCTTTGCTGTTTTCAAAGCTGGGATTTCCCTGGGTTCTTCTTTTTCTGATTGCTGATAACAGTATCACCATTGTTTTACTGTCTGTGAGCATTAGGAGATATGTTTCTGAAAGACTGGGCAGGAGACATGAATGCAGATAAACATCTTTTTGAGATTAAAAGGCAGCACTGATACCAATAACAGCTAATACTGCGATACTGCGGCGGTTCAGCGTGTGAGTGATCCTGTCATCCTAGAAGGGTGTGATGTATTGCCTGTAGCAGTCAGATTTCTGCTCCTCCAGGGTACTAATTGGTTTGAAATCTCTAGCATACACCACGAGGTACGTAATGTTTTGGTTTGCTTTTAAACACTCATTGTGGTACTGTTTTATGGGGTGTTCTCCTGAGAGGTGCTAGAGACAGTGATGGGAGCTTTCAAATGGTGAAAGATTTTTAATTTTTTTTTTTTTAATAACAAGCTTGATGCAGTAAGAGGGAAGATGGAATGACTGGACTTAAGACGTGCCACTTTGCAGTTAGGAATTTGAGGGCCATTGAGGCATTCAGGCTTTCAAAGAAGCTGTTTCAGGGCAGTCATAAGATAGCAAAGCCCTCTGGTTTAGGCAGCCTGGATAAAGTTGCAGAGATAATTTATATCATGACATATTTGCAAATTTGTTCTGTTTGTAGGAAACAAAGAGTGTGGGCATTTTTCCTGGAAGGTGTCGCTGAGAGAAAGCTGTGATTTCCTGGGCAATGTCAGTGCTTTTTTCCCCACTCTGGTGATTTCAGAGCAGGGATTGATGGGCCCCTCTTCCTTAATGAGTTTTCTGAATTGATTTGATCATTGCTTTTTGTCACTTTTGCAGAGCTAACACAGAAATGACAAAAAAAAAAGGTCCGACTGACACACCCAAGCGCAGGATGCTAAAGTTGGTAATACCAAGCATCATCAGGAGCAATAATTGACAAATAATACCCCTCATAAATACTGCCAGTCTTTTCAATTAGTTTTCATCTCGAATTCAGGATGCAAAATGATGGCCTGTCAACTGACAATGGATGACAAAAATTAATAAATTGTCTTCTAAATACTATGGACACTTAAGAAAAATTGGGCAGCCAATTTAGCACAGCATGAACCAGGGGGAACCTTTTGTACTGTTGCCGTGCCACTAATGTTGTCTGGGTCTTTATTAATGGTGCTTGGCTGCTGCTGACAGTTTTGTTGCTACTGGCAACTTTCTTCATTAAAATTAAAGCCAGTGTCAAATCCCATTAGCCGCACTCCGGGTACCTTGCATTTTTATTTATATAAATTTATTTTGTCTTTACAAACATGTTCTTTATCTCTGGAAAGTTGGAAAAGGTGCTTAAAAATTACTCTTTTGTCTTGTTCCATGGCTAATTACTTAACTAAATAACGGATTCTGTTTCGTTGAGGGAGGTTGTCTCCAACATGTTATAATGTGCCTGGTCTGCAGCCAAGTAAGTGCACACAAAAATCCATAAATGATGTTTATAAATTACCTTTTGTGAATGTAGTCTTCTTCTATATCACCTGCAAGCGAGTTGGTTCTCAGATACTCTCTCATGAAACGGTAATAGCCTCTGGAGGAGAGCGGCTCCCTTGGATGGTATTCTTCTGTTGCCTGTTCAACTGAAATATTAATGATGTTGTGTATACGCTTAAAACTGAGTGATCAACACGTGTGAAAGACTACTCTTACAGGAAAAAGATGCTGTGTGTATCTCTATGGGATTTGGTGGGGCAGGGAAGGGACAAAAACCTTTGTTTCTGGAAAGATCTTTTGATTTTTCCGCTTTAGAAAGTCATGGGATGTCTCCTTCAGATGCAAGTCTTCATTTGTAGAAATGTATAGCACTGGATAACGGCTTTTGCTGTTCCTGCTGTCACTGTCGAATATTGTGGAACATTAAAATGCTGAGGGACCAATGCAGTAAAGTACTTGAGGGATGACCAAGCAATCCGTATTCTGTATTACAGATCGCATGTAAAAAGTTGACCCCAGCCTTAAGGCTTCACGTGGAAAAATCTGATGCTACCAGAAATGTCTCAAAGCAGACATGGTGCCGGAGGTGCCTAAAGTGGACTGTGGTCTAGCCTTGTGCTTTTACTGACAGGATACTCTTTCTGGAGCATCATGCTTTGCCGCCACCTTATATACCAGCCATTTCTAGGGGTAGACATTTCCAAGACAATTTGGTCACTGTTGGCTTTGTTTACAATTCCTTGGGTTTATTCCACTCTTTATGCGGTGGCTTATGCACCAGAGCGCCCTGGCTAGTGTCACGTAATGTGCCTTTTCTGGCATCATTTGGGTATGCACCAGTGATCCAAAAACCTATCATCCGCTTCCTGATTCTTGAGGTTTCTGGTAGATGGAAATGCCTTGTGAAATGCAAAATGTGGCTTAGGTTTACATCTGTGGGATGCCTTGGGTTTCCGTCCCAAGTGTGCTGTAACATGCTTCTGGGTGGGCAGAGGGGCAAGACGAAGTCTTCTGTCGACACATTATTTTGGTTTTTATGACAATCTAAATGTCCTTTATTCACTTTGGAAAGTAAGAAGTGAGATGATTTGTCTCGCGTGCAGGCTTTGAGGCAGTAGCACCGTGAAACTGGAAGTAAACCCAGGCTGAAGTGTAGGGAAGTGCCCATGGGTTCGTTACAGAAAACCAGCAAATGGCTCCAGATGCTAATATCTTCTGACGCACTATTTTCCTATCAGTATAAACAGAGCAAGTGCTGAGTGCAAAACGCCATTTAAACATTCACTTAAATAGTTATGTTTGGGAATGATCTTATATGGTAAGTGAAAAACAATTAATGGTTTAAATGGTCTTTTAAACTGATGCACTTACAGCATTTTTTTTGCCTAAAATATGTGCTGCGTGGCTCAAATCAGAATTTCAATTCAGTGGAAATGTAGATTAAGTGACCCTGTCATTCTCAAGAATGGATACTTTATAGAAAGCAAATAAACTGGTGACATTGAATTACCATCCATCTAATAAATCCAAGTTGCGCTTTAGCTTTTCTGCTAAATCTACTTGGTTTAAAAAATAATTAAAAAAAAAGGTGTCAGTAGTTAATTGTTGGCTGAAGCTTAATATCTGTTGAAGCAAATGAGGCATGAAATATACTACATAGGAAGTATTGTATCTGGAGTGATTTTAACATTAAAACAATATTACAATTTTTAACTTGCTGACACAATATGCAGAATCCTTTCTTTTGAAATTACACTGATTAATGCTAAGCTTGGTAAGTGGGGGAGAGGAGGAGTGTGCGCTGTATATAAGGGAAAGCAGGCCCAGACAGAACTAGCTTTTTTCCTCAGAATTACTGGTTTGAGGCATATTAAATATATTCTGGGTTGTCTCAGGTTACTACTTCATAGGCTAGAGGAATCCTGATAATAATATCCTTGTCAAAAACATTGATTTATGATTTCTCAGGAAATTTCTTTCAGATGACTGACGCTGGCGATTGTCTCTCATATTTTGTTAACTGTAATTTCTATAACACCTCTCAAAGTAAAAAATGGATTCCTTCTGTTAACAACAGCAGCGGCTTTGCACTTTTGCGGTAACAATTTAAGAACACAGTGTAATAAACCCCTATTTGGAAGCTGTCTTTCGATTGTACCCTTAAATCCCTGGAAAAGGGCTTGGATAGGTTTTTCACCGGGGTTCAGGGAAGCATTGTAGATGTGGAAGTACCTTGAGTCTTCAAATGTATAGTGTAGATTAAGCAAGTGAAGAGGCTTCAGGAACGTTGATGCTGGAGAGAGGTGCTGACCCTGCTGGGGCTGGGGGTTGCTTCGGGGAACCAGGGAAGTGTCTTTCTTCTCCCCTAGATGTTGAGTTGGTCTTTGACGAAAGGCGAACACCCACAGACCCTTGTTTTCTGTCTCTTCCTCATCTGCAGAAGTCGTCTAAGGTGTTGGGGTTTTTTGAGGAAAATTTTATAGCCAGTGAAATGCATTCCTTTTCTCAAAGAACCCAACAGTGAGACTCAAGCCATGGCCCCTGGCCAGCATTGGGTGGTTTTTGGGTGAAGAGCTACACTTTTTTTAAATTTATTTCAAGCTGAAGCCAGAATGATTTTGTTTTCAGATGATAAAGTACAGATTTGCTTACAAGAAAAAAAGACAATTGTGTATGCTCTGAAAGGGATTCTTTAAAAAGATGTCTCTGCTGCCCCCCATCATCTTCCACAAATAGCTTGTTTAGCTTGGCGTCTCCACAAGTGTCAAGCACATTGCCATAGGAGGTGGTTGGAGCTCTCTCTTTCTACGTTTGCCTGTTTGTGTCCAGGCTTATTCTGCATTTATCTAAATATTTTCCTCTTGTTTAAGATGAAATTGAGAGCACAAGTGCTTCGATGTGTTTGCTTGAATGTAGGCTCTGGTTGGCAGTTCATCGCTCCCAGAATGGACTGTGGTCCTCGGAGCATACGTTACATCTTGGGTGTCGCAGGGTGGTGGCTTTGCTCTTCATTGTGTCTCCTTGGAGCACCATGGTGGCCTCCATGGAACCAGCTCGGACACCATCTCAGCATGGAGCAGGGTAGTGTCTACAATTTTTCATCTCTTCACAAAGCATAAAAAACTGCACCAGAGAGACTATTCTAAGGAAAACAAAGTGTACAGTCATGTCACAACTATATTAAAATGTCCTTTCCAATGGGATCCTTGTTGTAACGATGGGGTAATACGAGAAATATGGTTATGACTAAACGGGGTTTTCCATTTTCCACATCTTTTTTTAAGATATAGGATCTGGCTTAAACCCAGTTATGTTGTGTTTGACTCAACCATTTGAACAGGTAACCCTTTTAAGCCCGTTAATGTATCTGCTCATGTGACTGCTCTTTATGACCCACCTTCTACTAATTTATGAAACTGCAGCTCTGTGAATGCCTTAAATAAATAACATATAAAGCAGTTCTAAACTAATTTCTTGAGACAAAGGTAACACTTGTGATCCCTCTCCAGACTAAGCGCGATTGCCACCTCTTGATTTTTGGATCTTTTTGGCAGTTGACGTGCAGAGATGTTGCCACATTTTCCCTCAGAATCCATGTGTACCTACCACTTGGCCAAAAGGAAAATGTGCCTGGTGTGGAGAGACATTTCATTCACGGAGTTTGAGAGTGACGGGTACATTTTGTAACGTTTCAATAACTGAAGTCTGTGTCTGGAAGGTGCTCGTTCAATAGGTACAATTTCCCTTAGCAGGTAAGGTGAAGGCCATTAAAAAGGCTGAAGGGATATTTTCACATTGGGTTCCTTATTTTTTTTTCTGCTCTACTGATAAGGGGATACTAGTTGCCCAGCGTACATTATCTGCATCTCTGAAGGAGATCTTCGTGATGAAAGTCATCCTCATTCTTGTTCCTCTGAGTGAATGGGACATAGGAGGTATAGAAACAGTATGATAAGTCAGAGCATGAACTTGTTGTTTGTATGCGCGTAGACACACATGTGAGTGTGTGTATATATATATATTTTTTTTTCTTTTTTTCCTGGTCTGAGGAGAGATTTGAGGAAGGAGAATGGGGTGGATGGAAGGAAGAGTGATGGAGCATCTTTGCAGTGCTGAACCCATTCAGGGTATCCTGGGAGGCTGATCACGTCATGAAGCAGTCTGGGGAGTATTGCTCCTGCTCCAGCATGTGGGTAGTGGGGTCAGTGATGCCAACCATCCTGTGACCAGAGGAGAAGGTGTAAAATCAAGAAGAATGAGACAATAGGGAAATACTGTAAACTAGAGTCATGAAGAGGGTTGTCTTCTACTGTAGAAGAAAAAAAAGATTTTTATTATCTTACCCCTACGAAGGATTAAGGACCAGAGGTATAACAGTTCAGCAAAATTAATTTTTAATGCAGGACACTCCTTTTGACTAAAAATTAAAAAAATAAAATCCCATTACAGTGCAGAGTTTCTGAGGGTTGTTCACTAAGACCTTTTTGGTCCCAGAATTTCACAACATGAAGTGTGAATCCTTTCTCCACAATAATATGGAACACAGTTAAAAAAAAAAAAAAACACACACACTCCTTTTTTTTTTTTTTTGACAGTGTTCTTGGTTTTGTTATTCAGTAGATGCTGTATTAAATTGGATTTTGTGTCCATCATTATTAAAATGTGAAGTGTGTCGGTCACAAAGCATACATTTCAGGGCAGTTAGCTGAATAATTCTTTTCTTTATTATCCCAAATTACTGCTGAGCTCTGGAGAGGTGAGCAGTTTAGCCAATTATTGCCATTTGAGCTGGATTTGTGGGTGATTAGCTCCTGGTCGAATTCAGTCCTGGCAAGGGCTTTGAAGCCTTCGCTTGTGTGATTTTCACAGCGGTGAGGTAGGAATAGACGCGACTAATGACAGGAAGGTCGCGTGGGTTATGTGACCTGTGAGGGGGGGGCTCGGGTTTAGCAAATAGGGCATCCACAATAACAAGTGTGTCACTAACCCCGCCGTGCATAATCGGAGTTTTATAGGATTGTTGGAGATGCTGACAGCTCAATTAAAGTGTAACCCTTTGTACCATATAGCCTGGCAGAATGACAGAAATATTACCAACAAAAAAGGGAGGGGGCCACAAGGGAACTGGTTAAAGATCCAGTATTCTTTTTCTTTCCCCCCTTCATCGGAGCTTGCACAGAACAAGCTGCAAAAAGCGTCCATTTGTGAAATAATAGGTTGTCCAGGGGAGGGGTATGGTGCCAAACATGGCTACAAAAAAAAAAAAAAGCCTCTCTTAAGTGGTCTTCCTGATGTTTCTATGGAAACACTATAGTATCAGGATAGAAAGTTAAAATTGGGTTTTAAGCTTTTCATGGCTTTTCTGTCATGAACCTCTCCCCTTCCCCCAAATCCCTACTCTATATAAAATATGATAGAGAATTTCAGGGTTCAGGGAATGGAGCACTACCATAATGAGAGCCACATCGTCTACCTGGAAGTAGTAATGTCTGCACGATGAGTCCTTTTTTTTTCTATCATCCCCCAAACACTCAGTTTGTTAAGGGAAATAAATGTTTTGTTACTTCTTTTTCGTGCAGCCATTTCTGCCGCCTTGAAGGTTTCTGCTCTTAGAGCCTTTTCCAAATTAACCATGCAACGCCATCACATTGGCTTGCCCCAAAACAGTTTCCCAGCCTTGTTTTTCCTTTTAATTTTCGTTGAAGTAGCAGTGTTTTGGCCACGCTGACTGGTGTGGACACTAGCTTCGTTTACGGCCAGCATAGAGTGTGGTGCATGATGCTGGGGCCGCAGCGAGAGGTAAGAGTTCAAATGGAGCCGATCGCTGCCAGTTTTTCTACCGCCGACTTAGACCCCTTGGCATCAGCCGTCTGGTTTCTCTGACACTAAGATAATGATTTGCTTCGCAGCACATTTCACATTAGCGCTGACGATGGTGTCAGGGAAACCACAACTGCCAATGCCAAGGGGTTAATAAACCAACTACTTGAGATTATTAAGGGCTGTGATTTTTTTTTTTTTTTTTTGACAGTCCAGGATAAGTGGAACAAACCTCGGAAGGCAACAGAGGCAGAAACTACTGTAAGAAAAATACTGTGACTTGCTTGGAACTATGCCTCTATCAGAATGGTAGGCTGGGTTTAGAGTGAGAGATGTGCCATTCCTTTAAATACGTAATGGTGTTTTGTAACACACTTGAATATTCAACTCTGTAGAAAGGCTATATAATTAACTGCAGAGTAGTCAATGTGCTGCTGATTTTTTAAAGTCTGATTTTAGAAATAATCATAAACTAGGGCTAACAAAAGAGTGCCTCTTCCACAGATCTGTCAACTGAAGGAGTACTCACTAAGTCTTCTGCTTTACTGAACATCTCCATCCTTTACCTGTGTGTATTGCATTGGCTTTGGACGTGCCCGTTTGCGGGTCTGGAGTATTAATTCTGGCTGTTGTGCAGCCGGGTGCAATTGCAATGCTCTGCCAGAGCAGTGTGTGTGTTCCTCCATCCTGCAGACTGCAGCAGGGTTGGGTAGTTGACTTTCCATTCAAATTCTGCTTTGGATGCCAGGGTGACTGCTCTTGCGTGATCATCTTTTTGCCTCTTAAGAAAGCTGCTCATTAGGTAGGTGAGTGTGGTGTGCTAGATGGTGGCTTCCTGTTCTCTAGTCCCCATTCTGCGGTGCAGTTGTCTCTTCTCAACCACGTCATGCTCATAAGTAAGATTAGTAGGTTCTGATGCTCAGCAACATCCTTGAGGAATCCTTGTCCGTGCCATGTTGGAAACATGTAGCTTTCCTTTTAAGAAAATACAGCTGCAAGCTGGGGAGCTCCGAAAACTTCCCTTCAAATTATTATAAGCTCGGAATCTGGCAGCTGAGTCTTGGAGCAGTCATTAAAAAATGAAAACGCAACAATGGCAAGCACTGAGTATGTTCTTCCCATTTACCATTTCTTTAGTGATGAGGTTCCTGGCAGGAATTTGGTAGCTGTTCTTCGTTGGAGGTGACGATCTTCATTGCTGGTACTGCAATCAACTGTAAGACTTGCTGAATCTCCATTAGGATTTTTATTTTGTAAAGCTTTCTAATTTTTTTTTAATAGTCTGTATGCAGAGAGCTTGGAAAGTAATGGGTTGCAGGTTGATTGTCCTTCACGTTGTAGCAAAGCTTTTGTATTTTTCTCCAAATCGGATCCGAGATCTCTTTTCTTTGACTCTGGATGGAAACAGTGGCTGATCAGCCTCGGCATTAGGTAACCATTCATGGTACAGTCACCTGCTGTGCAGAGTTACTGCCTTGTGTTTAGGGCATGTTAGAAGAGAATTGGGCTCAATGTTCTGATTTCATTTCCTCGTAACGCTGGTGTATAACATAAATTTGAATAGTTTCTTCAATGGGGAAGCATCTCTGAGTCTGTAGCAAAACTCTGTTCCAGCTGTAGTAACAGTTTTTAAGAAGGCATGTGGGATTTTTCCTGTGTGCCTGACTGCAGTAAGAGTAGATGGGGTCTTCTGGGGTTTTTTTGCGATGCTGTTGTTGAATAGTGACGTTTGAGAACATTTGAGGTCTCTTGGTTTTAGATCTCTTTAGAGGCGCTCCACTTTCACGTAGCCTTTGTTCTGCAGTTCAGCTGGTCCCCACTTGTGCCTTGTTACTGTAAGAGATGTTTACTACAGGTGTAAAAAGTTAAACAGCTTCATAGGTAATTGTCCGAAAGACCAAGCAGCATTCCCTTAAAATTCCTGGAAAAAAAAAAAATACTTCTGTTTGAAAGATCAAGAAAACAAGTTACTTTTATATGGAAATATTCCAAATACATTGGACATCTTCAGCAGTTGATTCTCTAGAGGATTAGTTCCCTTCTCTGGTATCTGCTCAAGTTAGTTGTTGAGGAAAGAGCAACAATGACCATGAGCTTCCTATGCAAGTGTTGCGTGTAGGTGAAATAGTTTGAGCTGGAAGAATGGACTTTGACTAGAAACTTGTTACGGTGAAATATTCTAGAAGCAACAAATATCTATTGAGAGTGAGTCTCTTGGGTTTTATTAGCACATCTAGACTGCTAGCTAGACTAGTTGGAGTTGAGTAGTCAAGCAAAGCTGGAGGATTTACCGGTGGTTGTTAACCATGATAATAGATTTAAAGGCAGTGGATTGGAAGGTTCTCCTGAACAGAATACATATGTAACAGTTAGTTGTCTGTGATCCTGACGAGGAATGGTTGCCTTGGTAGTTACACCAGTGAGGACGTTTGACAAGCATGAGGGGGTTGGGGTTGTTTTGTGAACAAGATGCAAATGATAGAGCTGTAGAAAATTCATAGCACTGCTAGGTGCTAATCGTAGGTATGAGAACTAAAGACCTGAGTGGAAAATTAAGAATTTATGCTGTTAATGGTTAAGTGCAAGACTACATATTTCATTCTGTCAAAACAGCATCAGGGTAGCAAAAAAAAAAAAAACAAACTTGCATGATGCTAGTACCTCAGCCCGGGCAGTGGTGGAAGTTTCTAAAAGAAAACAGGAGGCAAAGTATCATGTTTTCTTTTCCAGAATGTCTAGTCTTGGCTTTGCTGACTTTCAGAGGGCCCTGCCATTTTTGCTTGGCAAGCTGAGAAAAATCAAATGTACCAAATAAACGAACAAAGAAAGAAACCCAGAAACCCTCAAGTCAAGTGCTACGGCTGGGGCAAATGCAAAAAACCCCATGCAGTGAGTTCAGCTGCGATCACTGGAATTATTCTGTTTGTGAAACTCTTTGTACCGTGCAGCCCCTGGAAAATCCAAAATCCATGGGAAAGAGGGAGAATTAAAGTGGAGCACAACGGAGCGTGCAAAGTGCTCCCCAGACAGGATTAATTCTGCGGACCAAGCAGTGGCCATGGACACCTCTGATGGTCAGTATGTGCATTTTGATGGCATCTCTTTGTGAGAAGTATGTAAGTCTGCTACCATCTGTCCAGCCTGCCTCAAGAGAATGAAGGCGGCTCACCTGCCAGCAGCTTTGGTGTGGTATTAAGCAACTTTAAGAGGTTACTCTATCAAATACTGAAAATTTGCTGCTTAAAAACTGAACTATTTCCATAAAATGAATCCATAATTGTTTCACCATTTGTCTTCATTTGTTGTTCAAGCAAGCAAGGTTTGTAGCTCATGGGAAGGCACCTGGAGTGGCGAGATTTAGCCGATTACTGCGTATTCAGGCGACCTGTGTGTATTATGTTTAGTGATTCTTTGACCAGTGTTGGATGGTTTGTTGGTTTGTTTTTTTCACATTAAGTCCAATCAGCCTGAGACTGGCAGCTTTTCATTAGCTGCTCCTGCCTTTGCAGCAGCGATGGGGATGCGGAGCCTGATGGCAGTCTGTAACTTCTCCTGGTGCCCCGAAGCTCAACAGTATCAGCCGATTGACTCCGTTAGGGCCCCCGTCTCTACCAGCAAATGCAATCAATAAATCTTTGTTGGTAAATAATTGCTATTGAAGAGAGTTTTAATATAAATTTATGAGTGGTGTTTTATCACAGCTTGAGGCTACGGCAAGCCACTGAGTGATGGATTTCAGATAGCACTTACATTCATTACATTAACTTTGTAAGTTATTTAAAGCTTGTACACTTAACATTGCTTTTGGCTTGCAATGACCTCCTGGGAGTAGACGTAGCTTACACATTACTAATAAAGAGCTCGCAGTCCGTACAGACGGTTCCTCCATTTGCTTTGTACGGTGATGCAGTTCCTCGAGCAAAGCCCAAGCAGGGAAGTTGGTGCACTCTGGTTGAAGTCTTTGTCCTGGGGCTCATTAAAAGTCCAGCTAGCTTGGTCTGGCAGAAGACGCGTTCCTCCGTTAGACACAGAATTGCAATTTTGGAGGGAAGGTGGTAAAAAAAAAAAAAAAAGTTAATTTGAAGTGTGAAATTCTTCTCAGTTTGTGAGCAAATTGGAGGTGTTAAATTCTTAGTGTTTAATCTGGTGGCTTTCGGGGAGCGACACCAAACCGTAGGGCTAAAGTTGTGGATAGAAGGCTGAAACAAATGCAAGGTTTCCTCCAAAATAGGAGAAATAATGTTGTCCGAGTAGTACTAATTGGAGACAGAGATTATTTTGACCAAAAAAAAAAAAAACCAAACCACAGGGTATTTTGAAGTAGAAGTTGATTTACTTAATCCCTCTCTGCATAGCTTGGAGACTCAATGTGATTTTTGTGATGTGCTCTGTGTACACGGGGCCTGTTTGGCCGTGAGTGGAGAAGTGCCCAAGCTACCTCTCAATTGCCTTGGAGGTACCGAAGGTCAGTGGGAACCCACGGATCTTGTTTCCTAGGCAGAATATCTGATGTGACTTAAATGTAGACGTAATGTGACTGAAATCAAGGGCTTTTTCTTTTTTTTAAGTAACATTTCTTGTCATATCTGGGCCATTTTTTTTTTAATTTTGTTCAAGTGCGTTTATAACTGATCTAAACTCCAATACTAAAGGCATGTCTCCAGACCATTCTATATAATTACTGCAGACAAAGTGGCGGTCTCTGGCCTTGGGGAAGAGAAAAGTGTGGTTTGTATGAGTTTCTCTGCTTCCTAACACTTGGAGTTCACTCCTTCTGTTCGGAGGAGTTTCCCCCACAAGTACTGGAGGATATTTTTAATTCTCACATAATACAAAAATCTGTTCTTTTTGCCAAGGTAGTGCCTAAAGACAATGGATTGGGAAGGCTGGTTTGTTAGTTGAGCACAAATAGGTAGATGGCATGTATTTAATAGGTAGATGGTACAGTTTTGGGTTTTTTTTTAACATGAAAGCACAGAATTCCACTTTAAAAGCAAGGTGAAACCCCATTTTGATAGTTTTCTTCATTTAGATCCAAAAAGAGAATTTTAGAATTCATACCTCTATGTAGTACAAATCATGGTAGTCATAGGTTTTATTATTTATTGAGTTTATGATTGGCATGAATTGACAATTAGGTAAGTAATGACGTGTTTTCTGTATAGCAAAGGGATAGTTAAAAAGGTGTGAAATCTATATATTTTATTTTCTTCTAAACTTCAAAAAAAGGCAAGGGGGGGGTGAAAAAATCACCATTGTGATCCTTACAGCTTTTTCCCCATTAAAAGGTCTGAAGAACAAACCAGTGCAGGGAAGCAGTAATTTTTGATCCCCACAGCACAGCGATAACTAGAATCAGGTCCCCCTGAACGCGAGCAAATGTGCTGCAGGTGAGGTATGAAAGATGGGAAAGGTGAAGCGACAGATCACCTACTATAGACAAACAGACGAGTCAAAGGCAGAAATAAGCTTTCATTTTTTAATGGAAGAAAACAATGTCTCTAACCACTGGAAGACAGTAATTGGGATGTGTGACTCGCACTCGCAGAAGCTTTTGTAAGAAAGCGATTCAGAAACCCCATTTGCTCTTGTAAAAGTTTTGAGTTGTAGCAAGGAACAGCACCAAAAGAAAAGAAAAAAAAGGAATCTGACCCCCAGATGGTCAGAAAGTTCAGAGTTTGTACCGTTGCGTAATTTAGTTGTCCAACACAAGCTTTTCCTTACGGTCCCATCCACAAATCACTTCGAATCACAAAGGGTTGTTCTCCGAAGCTGTATTCGAAGCGTGCGTCCAGGAGCAGGCGGTTGTGAGGGTGGCTTTTCTGCTGGGACCATCTCTGCGGTTGCCAAAGGGGAGTTGTTCATGTGGGTTGTGGTGAGGGACTTCGGCTGGAAGTTAGCTGGAATTTGCCTGGCTTGCGAGGACTTCTGCTTGTGCAGAATTGCCCCTCGGTCCCTCATGGCTTTGGGATGGGGTCTGCAGAGTGATTGCTTCATAAAGCTGTTGGTTTAGTGGGAAAACGGGGAGCATCTCTTGCTTTTAGGGGTTTTAACCCACTTTAACAAAACAACTCCGTGGGAGCTGGAAGCACCATGCTTGATAGTGCAGATGTCTATGTTCTGATTTCACATTTTTTAAGTTCCATGGAAACTGGAATGGAAAAACTCATTTTATGTGGATTAGAGACCTGAGGTTTGTATGGGTTTAGATTCCTGGTTATGGTTTAAGGAAATGAACGAAGTGTCTGCTTGTGTCCGAACTTGACCCGTGGAAGCAGTGAGGCACTATGGTGTAGGTACTGTACATAGCGTCTCCACCGGGGCATTTCAGTGGGACTTGCAATAACCGAGGTACTGTATGAATTCCTCGGGAATGGCTTTCTGACTTGGTTTGGGAAATTAAAATTTCCTAGGGAAGTGCGTTCCTAAAACATGGCTTGATTTACCACCCTCAGTGTGCTACAGCACGTTAGGTTTTGCTTTTCCAAGTGACTTTCTGTTTTTAGGCTGAGGACAGGTTAACATGCAGGAGTACTCCTTGTCCATTTAACCATGCTGATGAGTTTGTATCTCAACCATTGGTTGTTAGCGTTCATCACTGGTGTTTAGGGTGAATATGATTTGTGCAGAGGTCATTCACCTTGTCCACCTCCTTTCCTCTTTTGGTCGCATCTCTTTATTTAAATTACCCAGAATTAGTTGGAAGAAGTTTGTATTTGCCCTGTTTTCATTTTGCTGCTCTTGCCTGGAGTTGGTGTCTGTTTTGCCGGCATGAATAGCCGGGAGGATTTCCAGAGACGAGGAACCCCCAGGAATATGCTGAAGGGAGCACAACCCACACAGTGGGATCCTCGCTCAGCCTGAGGCTCATCATTTATTTTGGAGGGCTAGGAAAGGCAACGAGCGTGGTGTCTTTAGCAGCTGGGAGTGCATATGGATAACCTTCCTCTGCGTCACATTTAAATGTGCTTTCCTGAGGCACAGAATTCAGTGCAAAAGGGTTTTGTGTCCCCGTTGGACAAAGCCAGTGTTGATACAGTCTTTTCTCTTTCAATGTCTGGCTTTATGAAGGCCACGCTTGGAGCTTTTCCTCCTAAATTGCAAACGCTGAAGCTACCAATGGAGAAAACATGCATCATGAGAGAAACGGGAAAAAGAGTAACTTGCAGGAGAAGGTGTATCTAAAAATGTTGGCAATTATATTTATCTCTTTCTCTGTCTTAAATAGTTGTGCATTGGGAGTATTTATTCTTTTTTTCCTTTTTCCTCCAATAGGGTATGCTGCTAAAGCGAAGTGGCAAGTCGTTGAATAAAGAGTGGAAGAAGAAATACGTGACGTTGTGCGACAACGGCGTGCTGACCTACCATCCTAGTTTACATGTAAGTACACAGTGCTCTCTGTACGTTCAGCAACATCGGGCCCTGATAAGCCAGTGTTAGCCAGTTTGTCCTGACGTGGTTTTGTTGAGCCCTCTTCAGTGGAGGAGCTCCTTTCTCTCTCTTCATTCCCCTCCCTCTCAAAAAGGCATAATCTGAAGTAAAGCATAAGTCTGAGCATGGTCAAGTTCCTTTGAATTCCCTGGAACCGGGCTTCCTTTGCATCCCAAGAGGCAGCTGAAGCCTGAAAAGGTTTAAGGCCTTTATTTTGTTCTGATGCTTTCCTGGACTTCATGTCAATCCCAGGATTGAAAAACAAAAGCATTTTACAAGCAAGAGTGTCCTAGTGTAGTAAAGAGTGAGGAAAGTGTTTTGGTATTTGTCAGTGTGCAGTGGTTACGGTTTATTCAGAAGGAATTCTGAGCAGCCTTTTGAAAATGGTGTAGCTATTAGAATATGTGCCATAAAACTTCATCATGTTAAGGTGTCTGTCACTTTCTCTGCCCAAGGATCCCATCTGTCCCTCTCAGTGAGTGCAGCACGATCCCTGGGTATGGTTTTGGGGGTGGAAGGAGCACAGTGGTCTGACTCAGAACTAGCCCACCCCATCTGCCCCAGGCATGCCAGCAGCTGGGAGGGAGGGGACATTTGCCAGCTTCTTCCATGCCAGAGCAGTTCAAAAGGCAGAGCCAATGTGGAGACTCCAGATCTTGAAATTCACGGGTGATTCCCAGTTCCTTCACTTGCTCTGTAGTATAAGGCAACAGTAAAATACAAAAACCATAATGTTACCCTCACCAAGATCTTTGGATCTTTTATTTTATCATCACATATGCCAATCAGAGAGTGGCCAGCTGTAACATTTCAGGGCTGGTTGTTTCTAAACCTGTTGGTGTCATTTTGAGCTCCTGGGCAGGTTTTTGTTAAGGAGTGAAGACCAAGGTTTTGAATGGATGTATTTCTGTAGATGTGCTCTGGGGCTTATAGACCTGTACATGGATCTGTCAGGAAACTTCTACTTTAGGTGGGTGATGTCCGAGGAGCGTGGCTACACTGATGCTGTGCTTGCACCAGCTTTGCTGTTCCCTGTCCACTGGATATTAGCACTTTCTCTGGTTTGACACAAGATTTCGTAGTCTCGAAACCTGCCATAGTAATGCTTCTTTACAGTTTCTGATGTTACTTCCATGTCTCTTAAAAATTATTTAATAAGGTGACAGCTACCTTTAAGGCATCGTTGCTTTCGATCGGACATCTCATCTCTTGAGTTCTGGAGCAAGGTTTTGTCCAGCTTTTCACTCTCCCTGTTGTGGCACTGGGACAAGTCTCTCTGACCTCTTTGACCATTCTTTAATTTTGGGGAATTCTGTTGTGAAGTAGTCGTGAAATACCCAAATTGCAGCTTGGTATTGCTCACAGAAGGGAGGCAGAGATACTGCATGCCTTTGAGGCAGCTCCCGTGGAGCTCCCCCATAAGTTTGCCTTGGATTGTGTTGGCCAACCCATGGTCATCGAGCGAGGAGGAGGCAGGCTGCCATTGTCCAGGCCCAAGTCCCTTCCTGGCTTTGTAGCCGTGCTCTATTGTTCCTGGCAGTTGCTGTGCACGTGTTGGTTTTTCATTGCCTCTCGCAGACAATAGAGTACAACTTCTCTGTAGGCTTCCCTGGAGCTGCTTAGTTTGCCCCCCGCCCCTGAGCGAGAATCCATTGAGATTAGAGGTAATTACTTTGAGATTAGAGGTAAATCCATGGGAGATCAGAGAGAATCCATTTAAAGAAGAAGTAATTACTAGCCTGCAATTGTTTCCCTCTATCCCCCACCGCACCCCCTCACCCCCAAGAAAAAGGTACCCAGCTCTGAATTTCCACGTGCGCAGACCGGAGAGTTTTTCACGTGCTGCTGCTCCCTGGGCTGTACGTGCGTAGATGGTGGTGAGGGACCTTACTAAGCTTCTGGAGACACCTTTGCTGAATCTACTGTCTATGAATATCTAGGGTTCTGCTCACTTGTGCCAAAGTCTTACTATGATGTGACTTCTCTTCTAAATTATGCTGGTTTAATGCTTTATTTCTATTGCCTTTAGCCTTCACAGAGTCACTGCACTACTTCGCCAGTACATTTCCATGCTGCCTATGGACTATTTCTTGTCAGTTAACTGTTAATATACCCTGCAGAGCGTAGGATGTGAGTAGCATCTTCTCTGCCCTGTGCAAACCGCAGTGGGAGGCAGGACCAGATATTTGAAGTCAGTTGCACTCCCCGTGCAGTTTGTACAAAACTCTGTAGGCGGGAAAGTCGGAATTTCTTCTTGGGTATTGACAAGTGAATGGGTTTTCCCCCAAAAGGGACTCTAACATGTTTCTGGTTTGGGTTTGATAGTTGTCACTTGTTGCTTTTTTCATAGCAAGCCAACGAAACTGATGAATTTTTACTACCGTGCTTGCATTGCTGTTTGGGATAATTTCTTGCATCGTTTTGAAAAATAAGGACCTTATTCCCACCAACCTTTCTATTAAATAGCATTGAAGAAAAGCACTTTTGTTAACACTCTAATGTCAGTTTCCTAAACTCGTAAAAAGCCTGGCTCTAATCTGACCCGTTAGTTAGGTTTGGGTTATCTCAAGTATGCAAAACATTTTGGTTTTGCAAAATTTTACAGCTGTAATTCTGTGAAGCGAAAGGTGGGCTGGCCTCTAGTGGTGGCAGAAGTACTAAATTTAGAAGATAATTTGGTCTTTCTAGACTGTGGTTCGAGTCAGAGCATAACACCTGCCTTGGAAGAACCTATTATAATACTTAATGGCTGATAGTGAGCACTGTTAAATAGTGCTTGAGATCTGGCCAGAAGCGGATCCGTTGTCTCCATCAGATGCGTTCAGACGCAGCTCAGGCATGAAGGCAGTGGTTTTAGTGCAGAGAACGTGTCCGTATTGCAGAAATCCGTACTGTCATCTTCTTTCAAAGGATTGGCTACGGAATGAAAGGTTTTGGGATGGGGAGTGAAAATCAAATTAGTACCTGTCTTACAGAGGAGCTAGCCCTGGAAGGGTCGGGGCTGTTTGGCAGGACAGCGTGTTGAAAT
Organism: Syrrhaptes paradoxus; assembly: GCA_013400615.1. Classification (NCBI taxonomy): domain Eukaryota; kingdom Metazoa; phylum Chordata; class Aves; order Pterocliformes; family Pteroclidae; genus Syrrhaptes; species Syrrhaptes paradoxus. The sequence goes on from VZTO01013932.1 coordinate 138,191, forward strand.
GACGACTTTATTGTGCCAGCTAAATGAGTAACTACTGATGCCACCACGTTGATGCTTGACACAATAGCTAAATTCATATTCCTTCCTTTCAAGAAAGTGGGGGGAGAGAAAAATGGGGGAAGAAAAATACACGTACATAAGCACCCTACTGTTTTCTGACTTGGTCATGTCAGTTTTTTTTCAAGAGCCTGAAACCTTCCCGTCCCTTGGGATGCTGAGGAGCTGTGCTGATAGAAAATGGTGGGGATAATGAGAGAGAACTTTGACCCACAGGCTTCAAAGTTCACCAGAGCTGCCTATTCATCTTACGCTTCTAGAGTACAGCCATTGAGTGGATGACTAAAATTCTGGCCGACAAATTCAGTGTCAGCCTCCCCAAAGGGACTCCAGGGAATTTGTCGAGGCATCCCTTGGCTTTTAATGGCAGAATGCCATGTGCGAGGGCTCCCGAAATGCATTCACCAGGATACCTGCTGGGCAGCGTTACATGCTGCTGCTTTATCTGAGCCTTATCCCCATGAATAGCTGATGGTGTTTCACCACTGTCTGCCTGCCAGAGGGTTGCCATCGTGCCCCGGGTCAGTAGATGACAAAGCTTTAGCTGCAGATGACAGTTTTCTGCTCGTCTATCCCCATCATCATCACTGCCACTATCTATGAAAAGAAGAAAAAAGAAAAAAGCTGAAAACAGCATTTTTAGGGAAGGGTGCTTCTTCTCATGTTATATTTAATCTGTTCTAGATTTGATTTCAAATAAAAGCACAGCACCATGGCACCTTATGGGGGAAGAACAGCTTCTTAAATACCTGAGAAAGAAGGTCTGATGCCCCTTTGGAACACGCATGGTGTGTAAATCCCACATACCTGCACAGCGAGGTTGATGTTTGCTTGCTGAGGTCTGTGGTGCAGTAATGCCGCACTTGAACCTTTCTCCCATCCTCACTCATCTGGTTCGATGACCTGCGCTGGGGTGTGTAGGACTGTAGCGGTGGTTGTGGGTGGGAAAACCTGCCGTCATCTCCTTGAGAAGCGCGTGGGTTCAGCCGGTCTGCTCAGTTCATCTGGCAGTAGCCGCAGTTTCAAAACTCTTCCTTAAAAAGAGTGCTGACTTGGGTGAGCAACCTGCGTGAGCTAGCTCAACGGGAGCGTTAGCAATGGTCTATCCTCAAACAAACAGAAAGTTGTTGTTTTTCCTTTAAAAAAAAAAAAAAAGCCAAATTCCAGCCTGGTAAGGCATCATCTTCAACGCTAGGCTAAACTTTGTGCAAAATATTGTACGGACACGTCTTCTCTACAAAACAGACCCAATTCATGGGCTTGAAAGTTCTTCAAGACTTGGGATGAGGGACTAGGCTTTCGGTTGAGCTTGCTTTCTTGGTTGTTTCCTCCAGGAGAAGCAGACTGTGTGAGAAATGGGAAGCTATTGAAGGCGCCCTGCCTGTTGGCATCTGGAAGTGCTGCAGATCCCTGCCCTTTCCTCAGGTCCCATAATACAGCATTTTTCATAGGGCTGCAGTTGAAATCTTTGACTATTGTTAGTCATTTATGATTTTTTGAATAATTTGAAAATGGGAAGCGTGCTTGCACATGAAGTATCCTGCCTCCCCTCATTTTTAAGAGGACACGGCACTCGCTGGGCCTCTTGACATCGGCAGCGGGGCTGGGTGCTACTCTGGCCACGGGAGCAGCGCTCACCTTCATGGTTACAAATAACTGCCTACAGGCATCATTTCAGTTCATACTGATCTTCAGGGTTGTGTTACCTCGGGCTGTTTAATAGCTCCGAAGTGTGGTGTTTGCATTGCTTTAATAGAAATATTCATGCTCTTATATATTTTGAAAATACCATCATGTGTGCCCATTTTTTTCTCCCCCTGTTTTTGCTTCAAAGGAATGTAAAGCTTTTTTTAAAGGCTGGCTCTGCAAGCCCTCCTAGCTGGCCTTTCCTATGAGCAACTAATCCTCAAATCAAGCCTGGGTAAATACGTATTTCAGCTGCCAAAGGCATATGCACATGTTGTTTTTCACATAAGATGTAGCTCTGCCTCCTGATGGAGTAGTGATCGAAGCAAATCCTACAGAGCAAAATGAGGATGTAGTTTGGTGATGAAGATAAATCTATCTGAAGCATGTGTAAGTTTTTGTTACAGTAATTGAATCCATAATATGCCTAAAACATGGCTTGAGATAGAAGAACCGAACGATAGGAACAGTTACACAAGATGTGTAAGATTGCTTATTGCAGCTGATGAGCTGATGCTGGTTTTTTTCTGCTCTCCGCAACTGGCACTCCTTCTGGATGCCTTCCATCGGTGTTCAGAGCAGCGTTCTCCTTTCTACCATTATTGACTGAAATTGCCCAAAGCTTTCTGTTCTTAATTCTATCATATTTCACTGTGAATTTACATTGCTTCTAGTGATAACTAGAAGATAACTGACCTTTATGGAAAAAATAAGTGTTAAGCATGCTGCTGTAACTTTTTTTCCTGGTAAAGATATCAAGCATAAAACATATAACCTACGATGTTTTTAAAGAAAAAGAGGCTTTTATAAAGTGGTATAGCTGTAGAGATCACTCAGGCACTTTACAGCTTCCTGGGAAACTTCTTTATTTTCTTAAGGAAGTGTTGTGAGAAAAACTTAAAAGATGGGGAAAATAGAAGCTGAAATGTGTTTGCAGTCCTTAAGTGAGACCTGTCATTTGGGATAGCTCTCAAGGAAAATTATTTTCCACCTCCCTTTTGTGGCTTTTCAAACTAGAAATATTGTTTCCTGGAAGTGCCGTTGCACCTACTCTGCTCCATGAAAGATTAGATTGTTGTTAGCGATGGTCAGCGAGCCACCCTGTGAGCTGCTCCTCCAATACCTGATCCCAGCCGATGGGAAGGGAGAGGGAGATGGATTACTCACAGCAACTTCTTACAATCGCTTCCCTGAGTTGTTAGAGACTCACAGGTCACCAAATGCACACAGAAGGCAAACGGGAAGCATTTTTAGCTCCAAGTCCATCCATTTCGGAGGGCATGACAAGATTTATCACGTCGTTAGCGCAGGACGTGGTAGCAGACACAATGCTGCTGGTGCAGAGCCCTGCAAACTTGCAGGATGGAGGAAGGAGCAGCAGACAGACGTTTCAGTGTCATGACTACTCTCTCTTCAGAAAGGTGGGGAAAATTTTTGGTATGAGAATGAGTTGCAATCTAAATGACAAAAGCCAAGCTATTAATTAATCACAGGCTTTTATAAAATTAGAGCTTCCTGTCCAGCAGAGCTAACTGCTGTGGATGTGAATGCTTCGTCAATTGCTTGGGATGGTAAAACTCCAATTTGCCTTTTACAGCCGTTCTTGTTACCAAGTCTGAATGAGAAGGGAAGTGCAGACGGAAGAATTTTCTTAAAATTTTATGAAAATGAGTGATCCATTTAAAAGAAAACCATTTTGTGCAACAAAATTTTATGAAAATGAGTGATCCATTTAAAAGAAAACCATTTTGTGCAACTGCTTCTGTGTTGGAAGTGTTGCCCTAACTTCTTCCCCTGCGACGCTGGTCGAACTGATTGACATCATCGCATGGATACAGTTGGTGCTTTTTATCACTGATATTTAATGTTCTTGATTCCCAATGTGAATACAACAGATTGGAGATGACCTTTTTTTTTTGTCAGGACAGAGTGCTTTGGGGTGATCAGTGTTTTCCAGAATGCATTTTCATTCCTGTGTTCTCCTCAGAAAATAACATCCCATTGCTTTTCTGAAGATAAACTGTATATTATGAAGCTGAGTGATCTTATGCATGTATTTATATGCAAGAGGGGAGGATGGCTAATTTAACGGGAACAGTTGATGAATATATTCCACTGTGGCTCATAACCCGATGGTAGGTTTGTTGCTGAGGTCCTTCCTAGGAAGGTGGGGGGAGAGGAGTTGGAGACTTTTTGTTTCTTCTTAGGTGTGCCTGTGGCCCCAAATGGAAAACCAATCAAGGAGCGATTTATGTTCATTAAGTGCTTGTCAAAACTGAAAAATTTTCTAATCAACAGCAATCTAGCTGCGGCCCCTCAATGGCTGGGAGTGTCGCCTCCGCAGTATCGGCTATTTGCCTGTTACAACTCTAGGCTAGAAATCCGCTGATGATTACATTAGGCTAAGCTGCGAAGTAAATGAACCATGTCTTATTTAGGTGCAACTAGCTTCAGTGTAGTCCTGCCCCGCAGGGCACTTTATAGCATTTTATGGCTTTAAAATTAGAGTAGCTTCCCATTTGCTGCAGGGTGCTGCATGTTATGCCTTTGAACTCAATAAGCAAAGGGAAGGGGGCCTTTTGTTTTTTTTTCTCCCCCCCCCCCCCTTCCCCTTCTTCCCATTTCTCTATTTTGTTTTCTCTCTTTT